>CABFVX010002761.1:16470-38232 GCA_902151425.1 Timema shepardi | reverse complement strand
CCCCCCCCCCTAAATGGTTTACCACTCTCCTTCCAGGTGAACTTAGATAGATCACCTCTAAAAATCTTCTTTCCTCATCCCTAGTCCATTAGAGTGATTATTATGTACGCGTATTTAACCTCAACAGGTGGTAAGAAGCGGTGATAAAAATAAAAATAGATTGTACATGTCTTATCTTGGAAGATTAAAACGATCTTTAGTACGGATACGCGTAAGATAATATCATATCCATAAATTTTGAAAAAACTACACTTGGATACGGGTTTAATTCCGTTATCCAGGATTTTAAAAATGCACGAATATAATATTTTATTTATATAGCTATTATTATATTATCAAAATATTTATAGTAATAATTATTTTTATTTTGTTTTATTTCAATATACTATCTTAGGCTATAACGTAGGTATGTCAAACTCGTTTGATCTTTTAGGCCACTTTAAAATTTTAAAATACTGATAGTACATTTAAAAAAAGAAAGTAATATTGGTAAAATTTTAATAAAAACCGTTACAATTTAGAAACTTTTCGCTAAAATAAGAAAATTAAGATCTAAATAACCCTTTATTTTTTCCAGAAATATTTGTGAACGTTCGTTTTAAAAAAAAATACCTTTATATAAAGACTAATTTTTAATTTTTATGCAATTATATATTAATTAAGTTTAACATTCCCAAATTTAAAAATTACATTAATATTTTAAGAATTAAGAAGGTTGAATTTAAATGAAATGTACCTGTATTTGCGTGGAGGAAATGTGGGAAGCGATTTAGGGAAAACAATCTTCAGTACACTCGACTGGGCTCGAACTCCGACCTCCCCGTCTTCAGCAGTCCTGTCTATTGTGAGAATAGTGCTTTAAACCATGTGACCACTATAGAGGCCCTTGAGTGGTTACGACCTTGATAAGAAAAATAGGGCCACATTGTAGGGTGATTCATCATAAGGTCCATGGAACATACTGAATTGGGGGTCGGGCCACATTTTACCCATGTGCTGAGAGTTTTACATGCCTGCTCTAATGCATTGACGGATCTAGTATTTATTTCAATGAAAAAATTAAAGAAAGGGCCTTGAGCGACACTTTTAAAATATATTCTTTCACCGTATACAACTACCAATGTCTGCGCTATCCGCATCTTTTGAATGGTATGGTTTTAAAGTAAATGTATCCGAATTGGCGGTGAGAGAGAGTTGAAAACTATTTGAAGGGAAGGACCCCTTTAAATAAACCCACGTGGATTAAAACCCCTCGATTTATCCTCAACTTAAGATGAGACCAGATGAGGTTGACGTTTTAGCCTGCATTCTCACCGATGCGGGTGTACGATATAAAAGTCTCGTGTATAAATTATCGCTACAAAAAATTAGTATTCTCATGAGAATGGTGTTTAACACGCATCGGTGTACAAATGGAATAAAAATTATGCTGGTCAAATTGGGATTTTCTGGAATGAGGAGGTAGGGGTTCAAACCCTGGCCGAGAGTACTAAAGGTGGTTTATCCTAGAGTGGTTTTCCACTCTATCTTTACGTGAAAATTTGGTGCATTCCTTCCAAATTTTATCATCCTCATCCTTACTCCGTCAAAGTAATTTAAGTCGGACATCCATAATTGGTCCTAAAAAAATAAAATAGAAATTGGTCATGATCTTTCTAACTATGGATTTTTTTTCTCTGCTTGAAATACCTGTACATTAAAAACAATGGAGCATAGAGAATAAATTGATATGTGTCGAGTTTTAATATCACATTTTTTTAATGGATTTAAAATAGTCAAATAGTTTTTTAGGATGGACTACCTCCAAGAACTTATCTGGATCCACCACTGCTCTAGCGCCTGTATTCACACTTATAATGTGAAACGCTTTAACATAAATGAGATTTGAACCTAGACAATCTTTCAAAAAGGGTTCGGTGGCTAATCTCTCCTATGGCACAAGGCCTTACTTAAATAGCTTGGACAGTTACAAACATTTAATTTGTTTTATTGTATTTAGAGTGCACTTTTTGTATGTTATGCCATCTTGTTTGAGCTTCGAAGTAAATAATCACACGCTTACACTAAGTAGATCTTTCATCAAACTCACACGTTTCTTTTCAATGGCACTACCTGCTTTAAAATATGAGTTGAAATCACACAAACGTAGTACTAATAGTTAATAACTAACTTTTCCACCTCATTCCAAACTCAAAATTAAAAATATTAAAATCTTTTGCGGACACTGCTCATAAGGTAAGCACAATATGTTGTATATTGATAATAGTACAGGCTGCTTTATTCATTTGATATCCTCCCTTATTCTTACCAATTCTTACCAATTGGTGACCTGGCGGTCTATGGGTAAGGTGTCAGACTTCTGTGCTGGGGGTCCGGGGTTAAATCCTCGGTCCCGGCACGGATTTATCTTATTACCAAACCCTTCCTTCACCTCTGACAAGACATCTTGTGAATGTGGGTAATGCCAGGCCTCCACCGTGGTTCGGATTCCACGTTAAGCTGTAGGTCCTCCATTTCATCTCATAATCACCTTACCATTACACATTAGCGTAAATGCGTATAACCCGAAAGGGTAGTAAGACGTGGTGCTAATAATAATAATAATAATCTTACCAATTATTAAACTAATATTTTTAATATTTTGTATCAATAATTTATTTAATAGCATAGTAAAAATAAGTCAACCTCATTTTTTTTATAAGCTCATAATTATATTGATTTAAAATAAAACACACACTTAAAAATGATAGTTTAATTTTAAAGTAGTTATTGTGCGGGATTTGTAAGCGAGTCTCAAAAGCTTTTCCTTCCCATGTTTATTTGTTTACTTTTAGTCTCAAATCGATGGGATGCTATGCAGACAAAATATTATTTTATAAGCACATTTATTAACAAGCTGGCTCCCATCCCATTTTAATTATAATATTTCTTATGATTCTATCTATATTAAACTTTGGCTAAAAATACATTTTTAAAGGATATATCTTATTAAAGCATATAATAAAATTATTTACGGATTAATCAAAGGGCGAAAAGGTGAAAAGGACAAGTTAAATGTAGGGTTAGCCCTATTTATTTGGAGGGATAAAATACCATAAGCTAACGTGGCCAATTTATTTCCTCATTTCATCCGGTTGGGGTTGGGATCACTGTGAAGAGATAATTTTTGGCTAATGTAACAACATTTTGGTTGTTTCGGTTGTTGATGTGCAGGTGTGGCCAAGCCAAGATTCGCCCCGTGGTGAAGCCGACGGTCAAAGTTTTGTTTTCCCTGGTGCCGATGAAGGAGCCAATGGGTTTTTCGATCTTAGTGTCCAGCACGATTCTGGCATCGATTCCATTCAGGTGAGTTTCCCGCCGTTTGTGCGCAGCAACTCAATCATAATATGGCCCAAAGAATTGTTATTTCAAAAAATTAAAATGAGGTGGAAGGCAACGTGAATTAAAACCTAGTTCTTTATTTTTTATATCAAATACTTTTTTTGTCAAAAAATTAAAATGTTGCTTCTGTATAAACATTTATTTTAATGTTTCACACATTTTAACCTCAATAGTTCTTGAATCTTTGTCATGGTCATCGAGGAATTTTACCAGAAATTTTCCTTTTAATATAAAAAGGTATATGGTCAAATGCCATTATACTAATGACATATCCGTGAACTTTTGGGATTACCATGTGTAGAAAATTAAACTAAACATAAATACTTTAACAATATTTATTTATTTTGGCCAAACAAAGTTTTTTGTCATAAAAACTGTAAACATATGGGCGTAACTTGCACTCAATTCCACCTTAATTATGGGATTTTTTTTCCCCGTGAACTTCGCGTGATTAAATTTAGGTTCTGTTTCTATATTTCGCAATATGTGAAAATACACAGTATATATTACTTTGATGTACAACAGTTTGTAGGAAAGTGTTCTTATAATTTTGTGATTTGTTTTTGGAAAAATGGGGAAATCGATTTAAAAAACATGTAAGTTGGGCTTAACGTCCCATTGCTTTATCATCTGAGCTAACCCGGTTATTTTTTTAGCATCACGTTTTATTACCCGTTCGTGTTATACTCCCGGTTATTATTAATGTTTAAACCTACATTGGTGTTCACATGGTATAGAACGCTAGGCCCCCAAAATATATTTGGTGGATAGGTCGAAATCTTAATTTCAGCTGAATGAAAAAAAAGGGGGGGGATTTGCACATTTGAGTGATTACTGTGGTTATCGCATCCCCTTCTCCAAGATGATGCTGATACACTTTCTCTTAAATACCCTACCCAAATCTAATCCCTTAGTAACTTGAACCCACTGATAAAGAATATTAATGTCTAGCACACGTTATCCTATTTCTATAATATATTTTAACTACCCTTACCGAAATGGTTAAAACTAATATGATGACCTGTAATATCTTAATTAATGACTTGAGTAGCTCATTTGGTAGTGGATTACTTATCTTAAAATATATAACACCACAAGGGAACTTCCTTTTCAACGTTTTCTAAATCCAATCATGACTAAATGGTCTGAGGTTTAAAAAAATATATATATTTAAAATCAACACGAAGGTAATGGAAATATCAATTTAATTTAAAAGAACATTATATATGTGCCACGTAGTGAATTTACTTTTGAAATTATTTGCTAAAATATGATTACTGGTGTAATACATTAAAATAGGACGCCTTTATAAAATCACACATTTCATTCTTACTCTTCTTTTCTTACGGCTAGTATTCTTTACAAAATCATCTAAATTAGTTCACAGTTAGTACTGATTGTTATTCTATAGATTCGGGGAAAATGTAAAACCTCCTAAAATTTAATTTTAATATTAATTATAATGTGTCTATTTTTAATAAATTCATGATTGAAATTTCATAAGTTAATATATTCAAAAATGTATGCAGGAATAAAATTTAACAGCATAGTGAAACGAGTAAATAAATGTATTAGCTAAAAACAGTAGTTTTTAGATATATATATTTAGTAATTTTTAAAGCATTTAATAATCACTACATACCCATTCTACCTGTTATTATTATTTATTCCGGGCCTACAATTTTATATAGTTTGAATTTAAAAATGAAAGTTATAAAACTTTGTTTGAAATGGAATGTTTAAACGCACTTTAATAATTCCTGGCACTTAAGTTTTAATACGAGAAAATAGAATTGAATATATCACATTTTATTATGCCTACTTTTTGATTTAATGTACCATTAAAATATAATTGCTTGCTAATTTGGTTCAAAATTAGCTTTTATATCTGCAGGAAAGAGAAAGAATTTGCACGTAATGTTAGACCAGCTATTTCACTTCTTTTATACTGCATGATATATTTTAAGTTTATTTCCTCATTAATTCTAAGGATGGAACTTATACAATGTCTATAAATATATTAAATGAGTTTGAATTATGTATATATGTGTACTTCATAATTCTAGTCTGTACGCCACACATATAAAACACATTTATACAATTTTAGTAGGTTTGTTAACTAGCGGAGTGGGATTAAATTTAATATCAACATATATTTTCCATGTTCGTGCTTCTTGCACACTACTTTGTGTTTGAAATATACATTATATACCAAGCAAAAAAATAGAGCACGTGCTATGTAAACTAATACTGTACTGGCACTCGTATACGTGATGGGGTAACAAGAGCTTTAACTCAAACCGCTAATGGAGCGTGAAGCTTACTGAACATGTGGAGAATTATATATAGAAACCTGTTAAGAGAACCTGTTTTCACAATCAGGGTGGCAAACATACCCAAGAATACCATATAAACATTTTAAAATAGCCTGCCAAATTTAACTGTGTTCTAATTTGAATCATTTTAAAATGGTTTTCGATGTTTCATAGGTACAAAAAGAGTCAACATGAATTTTATGAAAATAGGATTGTATTAACAAACCTATTTTCTGTAAATTTCACCAAAAAATCATGATTATTTAAAATTTAATCGTCGATTCAAGTGAAAGAAATTGAATTATCTACAATATTGGACTAATCAAAAGTAATATTTTGGAATAAAGGGAGATATCAGTTTAAAAAGTAAATGAGTCAACAGTCAATAATTTCTTTTGCTATGTCTATCTAGGACTATGAGAGATAAAGAATGACACTGGACTCAACCTTGATAGATAAGTGATCGAAAAAGGGTTCGATAAGCTAAAGGTCAGATTCCCGTGTCCAGGTGTAATTTTTCAACTATATTTTTAAAATCGGTATTTTTGATAAGTACTCTTGAGAACACATGTATGTTTCAGGTGAGCCCTTCCCCTGGGTCTGTGACGCAGTGCCCCACCATCCACGAGCCACCACCACCACCCCCGGTCACCACGTCCTCGCCTTCACCCACCTTTAGCTCGTCGCGACGCCCAAGCACCGCCTTACTTCACCCGGACCACGCGCGCCTACTCCGGGCCCCAGGGTCTCCGGAGCACGTGTGTCTTGAAGAACCCCCCGCGGACTTTCCCGTCACCGTTGCCTTCCACCACGCCTCTTGCTCTTCCTCCACAACTTCCTCCATGACCAGCGTCGCCGCCGCCACCTCTAGAACCTCCGACCCTTGGCTGCACCCTCACGACAGAGACCGACGCCGCAGTTCCACGATGACCGCGAGATATTCGCTGTTGGACGCCTTAGACCTCGAGTACGCCTTGCTGAGGGCCGCCGCCAGAGGGAGCGTAGGTCCCTACAGCCTTTCCGAGTCGATCCACAAGTTGACCTTCACTCAGAGCCTGGCTTTCCCGGCTTTGGCAAGAGGCCTGGCGAGTAAACGCAGCCGGAGTAACCAAAGTGCGAACTCTCGGACTCTGGACCCTTCCGACACGGGGATGAACGCTTTTGCAAAGGTGGTGACGGCTCTGGTGCTCGTGTTGGTTAGTGTCCTTGTGTTCGGGGTGGTGTACAAGTTTGTGAGGACGTGAGGGTTGCTGGTGTCCCCAGTAGAGGGACACTTCGAAGCTTTCTCTCAAAACTATTCATCGCCTCTTGTTCAGGATAGGTCCGTCAAGTCTTAGCGGCTAAAAGGGGTTACCTTGGTCGAGGCCTTCAAGGTGTTAAGGGACCTTGGTTGTTAAACTTTCAATTAGAAAATGACGAAATGATCGTCATTTTATTTTTCTAAGAGTTACATTTTCAAGAAGGTAATTTTACTCTTTATTATTTTTCGAACAAATTCTTGTTGGTTCGGCGTTACTCCTAAGGGTTTTAACTAGTTAGTGCTTTGTTTGTTTTGTAATTTAGCTTTTTTCACACAAGTAATTCATGTTTATTAATGTTTTATTTTATTTATGTCCTAGGCTATATTCGTCAGTATTTATATTATTTACAACTTGTAAGAAATTTAATTTTGTTAATTAAAGTTTAAGATAACATATTAACAATAGATGTTGTCATTACAGACGTAATAACGTATTTATGACAATAAATAAAAGTAAAAGTGGAAACCTTTGCATTAGGAGACTAAAATCACGTGATTTATGTAATTTTACTAATAATGATTATTTTCTTGAACGATTATATTAATATAACAGGCCTTCAAATATATGTATGGACCAATTTATACAGTGGTAGAGCATTGGTGTTTATCAAAATAGTCCTGGATTCAATTCTCGTGTCGAGGTGTCAATTTTGAAATTTATGAATATGAGATATTGATGCGGCTATGTCTGTAACATACCAATAATTTGGACCTTTGTAGACAATTAATTGTACAATCGTTAGCTTTCTCCATAGTAATATGTATTTTGTCATTAATTACATTTTAGTTCATGGTTATCCAACCTAAAGGTCGCAATCCAGAGGTTATAATTATAATTAAAATCCACAGGGACTAAACCTAAATCTCATTTAGTATGGTTTTTCAGTAATACGTAAGTCATATCTCGGCTGGATGTACTGAGGAAAATGTTTACAATCTTCCTCCTTAAAATTCGGATAAGTTTATTCTAAATTATAACTTATTCCTCCCTACCCTAAGAGTTTAATTAAATGTGGATATCTCGCACAGGCAATGAATAGTTTTTTTAAAGCAGTGGGATTTATGATTGTCAAAAACTGATTTCCAAGCCTGAAAATAGAGTAAAACCACTCGTTTGATTTATCAAGAAAAGTAATTTTTGAATTTTGTTCAAAATATAGGCTAGTTTTTATAAAAAGACTAATCATTTCCAATATTTTAACTATGTTGAATCCAACATATTTTCAAACAGATTTTAATTATATGAGCAGTGATGATGATATTGATGTGAATGAATATAATTATAAATATGCGTTTTTTACCTTGTCTTATTCAATATTAATATGAAGTATTACTTATATTTTAACTTATGCTTGTATTCTAATTAAAATTATAATTTAATAAGACTATGTTTATAAAAGTATAATGTTTAAAAAATTAGACTAATGATAACATCACATCGTTAAAGGCATAAACTATAAAAATAAATTTAAAATATTTTGTAAATATGTATAGGGAAATTCTCAAATAATATCTATTTTTATGCACATTTTAACTACACCGTATCCTTTGGTTTGTAAACATATTTTCTGTATACAATTAGCAATAGTTTATTTTCATTAACGACGAAATATAATTAAGGTATAAAATTAGATTATGAATGTGGGTTTACTTTAACACCTGAAAATTATTTTAAAAACAATATATGTATTCATTTAAATAACATTTAATTTTTATCTGCTTTTAGAAATTTGGATGCCCATTTACCTGATAAGGGTTTACATTATTTTAGCCAATTTAAAGGTAAATATTTCAGGATATTACTTGTATTTAAAATTTCTGAAACTCTTTTACATAATAAAATAAAATAATATGTTAAAAAATAGATATATTAATTATAAAACTAAATATAAATAAGTTCAAATGTTGGTTAATTAAACATTCAACTTATATTTTTTATTAATCCATTATATTGCAGAAATTTGTGATTTTAAAATTCAATTAGAAGAAATTCACACATTTAAAATATGTGTTAGCTCAAACAAAAATTGTTATGATTAGTTTTTTAACATCACATATATTTTTATCTCGCCATACTCATATAACTATGCGACTGAAGTGCACTATGCTTTTAATCCTTTTGACTGTATATTTTTGGAAATATTGTGCTCATTTACAATAAAGTACAAAATTATATATATAAATTATTTTTAACTCTCCTATGATAAAACAAACGATTTATTATGTCTATCATGGTTTAATATATATATATTTTTTAAATACTTTACTCTATTAATTTTATACCTCCAAATTATTAATAAGGAAATAATATTTAATTCAACTAATTACCTTTATTAATTTATCAGGTAATAGTTTATTATATTAACTATGTATTATAAAATTGGAGAGTCATGAATAATAATGTGTGTAGTAAGATTACATGGATAGATATTCATTCATTTACTTATGATATATTTCTGTCTGATTTAATTAAAGACAAAATAGGTTTGAAATGCCACCATTTAGAGAGATACTTTTATAAAAACAATTATACATATTTTTCTTGGATTGGTTTGATGATAAGGTTTTGCTATAAATGAAAATTGTGAGTAAATAAGAACAGTCTTTACAATATTCTAACATGTTTAAAATATTAAGTTATATTACTTACTTTATGGCTTTAGGAACTTGCAAGTTAATAGCCACACTTACAAAAGTAAGCCACCTATATCTTCAGCTAGTTATATCATTTTCATTTAATTTATTTGAAGTATTTAACGTGCACTTTCTTAACCGAATGATTATATCAGAAAACGACTTATTAACTAATTTAATCTAGAACATACACAACATACAGCCTCCAGCCGTTAATTCATCACTGAGAAAGGGAAAACTCTATTTTCACCAGTGATAAATTTTTCGGTCATGCTGGGTATCAATCCCGATGCCCTTAGCTCAGTGCAGACACACTACCGACTGAAATAAGGTGTCGGATATAACTATATCCAGTCAACCTCACTACACCCTATCTCTTTCAGGTTCATTCTAATGTTATCCTCCCATTTGCGTCTAGGTCTTTCCATCAGTCTCTTCCTAATTGATTTGCTAGTCAATTCCCTGAACACGGTTCTAGATTATCCCAAACACGTTGCATGTCGTGCCCACCGAAACTATTTGATTATCCAACCATGTCTTGTAATAATGACGGTGTATATAACTTATCATTATCTAACAACCCACACTCTCCATTATATTATTTTTGGAGCAAAATTTTCTTAAGTATGATGTGTTCGAACATCCTACATTCATATATAAAACATATTATTTTAACGCTTTTATAAATAAGTGTAAATCCAGAAATCCTTGATCTTTATTAATTTAAAAAATAAGTTTAGTTACAGTATTTGGCCATCCGAAGCATTTTAGTGATAAAATCACATTTTTATCTGTATTGGTATAAGTTGTTGTGCAAGAGCTTCTAAACACCTAATAACTCTAAAAAATAATGCATCAGATTTAATTTTAAATGAAGGCTACAAACACAATAATAAAACCTTTAGCATATTTTCTATAATATTCAGAAAAACTATTTTAAAAATAGGCTTTAAGTAGCTTACACTTAACTAATTTTTCTCGGAAGAAGATATATTTTGTTAAAGCTATTTAAAAAAATCAAATAATTAGTAAACTAGCATAAAACTATTTTTTTAAAGTAATTAAAATGCTTTCTATAATAAAAACACACACTAAATACACGTCTTTGAATAAAATCATTTGAGTCTTTTTTTAATATTTCAGGTTTTCATACATAACTCAAAAGTAAACTACTTTTGATTGATTTTTATTCTGAAAAACAAGTATATAATTTTACTTACCATATAGAACACGCTTAAGAGATATATTATAAACAAACTCGTTAAAAACTTTTTTTTCTTTTTTTCAAAATCAATGATAAGTATACTACCCTTAAATCAATTTTTCTTTGGGGGGGAGGGGGTGGGGGGAAACAAAATTATTCAGAACCCTTTTTCAAGTCTTTGGAACATTCAAAAATCTTTTTTTCTCTGTTTGCTTTGAGGTAATATTTAACCAATAAATACTATGCATGAGATTAATTCCTCAAAAGTTTCGGCTATAGTCCCAGTTACAACATTAAAAAGTTAACGGTGTAGACAGAACTAACTGCAGGACCAACATGTATTAGAGATCGAGGATACAATAGTCAAGATTCATCACAATATCAAGATTTAAAGGTCCACTTTTACAATAAACTATCTATATGCAAAAGTAAAAATCAATATTCAGCCTAACGGCCTTAATAAAATATCTATATTTAGTGTTTGTATTTATTATAGGGATGCTTCAATAAATTGGTTACTAAGGGACTAGAGTAAAAAGTCTTTTAACTCAAAAATTAGACAAGCAATCATTCGATTTCTTATTGTTCCTTGGTTTTAATTGTGTTGTAATGTATTTATGAATTTATTTTCGGATACATTATATTCTACTTGGATTTTTTCCAATACATCTTATTGGTAGTCTTGGCAGTACAAATCTTAATTAAACTAATGTATTATAGGCGATATAAGCAATGAAAGTAAATTTGAGAGAATATATATACAAATTTACTTATGGGGACGGGTGGTGGGGGTGGAGATTAGCTCATGAAAGGTTACCCGTAATAGTTAGTACATCCACCTGGGATTTAAACCCCTACCAGAAAAACTTGACCTATAGTCCTCGTGTCCATCAATGCAGGTAGCAAATAACTGCCACTTTTATGATCTTAAGCTGCGATTATACAAATAGATGAATTTATTTATTAAAAGCTATGGTAATTTTAAACTGATATGTATTAAAGTTAAGGTAACATATTCGTACGATCTCTACTAAAACCTTCGGGAAACAATCACCCCCCAAAAAAATGCGAAGCCTATATTATTGAATCTTCTTGCATCAGATTTAATTTTTATTAGAAAAATAAAGCTGATTTAAAATAAATGTTGGTATTATAATCACATTGTAATGCTTTTATTTGATTAAAAAAAATCTACTTGTGCATTTATATAGTGGTAGTTTTAGTCTAATATATGAATTTTTAATCATAAAATAATACAGAAAACTATCCAATTCATCAGAACTACCAATAAAATATTACAAATAAAAGTTTATTAATCTCAACTGTACATGTACAGTAGCTACGAAAAACAAAGTTCAAATTGAACTTGTAACAAAAGTAATGTAATTAATTATCATGTGTGCTATAGAGTACAATAATATTACAAATAATTCAGTTAAAACCAAATCTTTATACAAAGAAAACTAACATAAAAAGAGATATTTCCAATTTTAAACCAATATTACAGAATTTAGTTCTTACAGATACGTATTTACACAAGCGTTGCACTTTAAATTGTTAGAGTAAGACCACATATTGCATACTAATACCAATATTGTTAATTTAATTTTAATAGATTTACAATATTATATTTTTTGGGTGTCATGCATAAAAGAACGAAACATTTGAAATGGGTAGGAGGGCTTTAAGTGTTTTTATACTCCAATAAGAGTATTTTGTGTCAGGGTAGTCAAATTTGTTAGTATGTTACAATGCAAATCACTAACTTAAAACTTTACAGTATAGGAAACTTTACATTAACCTCTAACAAATTTTTCATTTCATCTTATTTTGCGGCTGGGTGTTTTTAAATCCCATATTTGTTGAGACCAATTTTAAAATTAAATAAACCTCAAAATATTTTTGTTCGTTTCAAAAAATACAATAACCTTATAGTACCAGGTTTTTTTAAGCCAAGGGGGCTCAATTACTAGCACACATGTAAGAATACACTAAGTCATTATCTTTTATGTGTCAGCATTCACAACTTTTAAAGTCATCAATATTTTTAGATGTATTTTGTTTTACCGAATTTACTTTTAAACTCAAGTAGCTATTATAATGAATAACTTAAAGTGTGTAGAAAGCGTCATTTGACCATCCACATTTTAATGTACAGTTTTACCAAGTGTATAAGTATAAGTTATAAATAGTGATTCAATGATTTCAAATCATTATAGTTCACGAGTTATAAAGGGTAAAACTTGCAATTTTATGTTTTTTACGTACCATTGTTAAGATAAAGCAATTAATATATGGGGTTGAAATTTAATATAACTAGACATGAGTGTGAGGTGTACACAGTAAAATATGGTATATTTATAATATTAATAATATAAATATTTCAATGAAATACAGTTAATACACATAATAATACAAATTAATAGTATTTATATTATTAATATTAATATTATATACATAAACAATGGTACACAAATAGAATAAAATAGCAAGTTTGACTCCTTAAATGTGGTGAAATGTAATGATTTGAAAATATTGAATTACCATTTATAGCTTATGATTATACACGTGTTCAAATTGTTCAATGCAATTTTGATGGTCAAATGACCTTAATGCAAAACAAAAAGCTCGTTACTATTTCCATGATGGTGTACAGTGTGTGGCTAGTTTTTTTTCCTAGCACCGCATCTGTTCATATTATCCGCACATATGGTTACTTCCTCTGACAGCTATTGTTAATATTAATTAAATATGTTTCACTTGAATTACATCAGCCAATTTTAATCAATAATTTATAAATATCAAATAAACTATTTTTTTTATTTTACATGAATAACTACGAATAAAATCAAATCCATAATGTATAATAATAATAATATTTAGCAGTCTTACTACCCGTTCGGGTTATACGGCTTTAAGTACTAATTACTCTAATAGATTAGGAATTGGGAAGATTAAATTAGAGGAAGTGAACCCGCATTTGCGTGGAGAGAGAGAGAGTGGAAAACCATTTAGGAAAAACCACCCCCAGTTCACCCGACCAAGATTCGAACCTTGATCTCCCCGTCGTCAGCAGTTGAGCTCAACACTACAAGCGCGTTAGCCAACTACGCCACCGAGGCGGGTAAATCCATAATGTAATGATATGATTCTGGACCATTTACAATTTTTCTAAATGAATTTGACAAAGTATTAGTAATCAAATGTCAAGGTCTTAAATATACATTTTACTACCAGAGTGACTTAAATTTTCAAATTGATGATGAAATGTACTAAAGTGGTAATTAGAACAATTATTAGTCGTCCTAAAGTTAACATGTTAACAGCACAACTGCCCAACCATGTCCGAGTTTCTTTCATTTGAATACCAGCTGGAAATTTTGATGATTCTCTACGCGTGGTTCGCATTCCTCTTTAAGGTGGGAATGCACGAAAAGCGATATAGGGTACATGTTTAATTTTCTTCTCATTGTGACATCAACAGTTTTTGAATATCTTTCTTGAAAAATGCGGCAATGGATGAGAAACATTTCATATGAAGAGAAAAAGTTGTCATTAAATTCCAAGACACTCTTGACCGATATTAAAGGACTGTTGATGTCACCATTTGAAGAAAACTAAACTATATGTTTCTCCTGAAGATAATTTTATTTAATTTGGCAAAAAAAATATTATTTTTTTCTGCATAAATTTAAAAAAAACACACGGTTCTTAACTCATGTGTATTATTTCCTCACCTTAATTTTGAAGTTATTGCACAAAATAGCACAAAAGTCGAGTATAAATTAAATATGCATTGGTGGGTACCCAAAATAAACGTAAAAATAATCGATTCTAGTTTACCGTTACAGGACTGTCAGAGTTTGAATACCAACTTGTTGTATTGAGAGTAATTTTCCTAAATAATTTTATACTGCCTCTCCACATAAATGCTGATACTTCTCTTTTTAATTTGATTTCCTTCATTCCTATCGCATTGTCGTTGTTGATTGCGGATGTATCGAATGAATTATAGGGCGCTGTACACGGTAAAAATGTAAAAATAAAGTAAAACAAATAAATCTTATATCAATTTGTGGTTTATTGGTCAGAGTTCTTGGCTATAGATCCATAGATCCCGGAATCAATCCCTGGCGTTTCCAGATTTTTCTGTAAATCTAGAACGGAGTCAACTCAGTTACGTGAGGTCAATTGAGTAGATACTTGCATAAATAAGTAGAGACTCTGGTCTATAAAACTGAGATAAATTCTGGAGGGTTCATTGTGCTGATCAAATGACACTTTCTATCCACAAATGTTAGCACTATCTTTGCCGATAGATGGCAGCCGCTCTGTTGGTATGTCTCGATTATCGGCTAACGCCATGGATATTTTTAAAATAGCTATTACTTTTTGAGCTTAGGCTATTAATCTTGACTTAGTAAATATATTAATGCAAATAGTTTATAATCATTTGTTGCCATTTAATTAATAGGACTGCGCTCTTTTTTACATTTTCCGACATCTTGACGAGCACACTGTATCAAATATTGACTACAATTTAGTAATAGGTTGTATGTATACTTCATGTATACATAATATTATAAACTATCGGGTACGTAATTGATTTAAAAGCATGATAGATACATAAACAAATTTTTACATTCAAGATTGGAATTGACTGTCCTTCCCCTGATTAATCGAACACACTAAATTACAGGTCAAACTTGAGCTTATTTATTATGTTATCGCATTGTTATTTGAAAACAATTTGATTGTATCCTTATGTTTCATTTTGTATCATGAAAAGTGATCAATATAAATACTATTTCCAAGGTAGGAATTACATAATATAATTTTTAATTTATATTTATGATAAGACTCTTAACCTTTAATAAGGTTCGACGACAAATATATGTTGACATTTTTGTTCATAGTGATTCTTATGTGGAGGGGATTTGTCAGTACTTTAAATTATCATCTGGTAGAACTATTATGGAAAACACTAGTCTCCATACATAAGAAGATTAATTGATTATATACATTACAAGTCTTTTCAAACAATCACAATATGTTGTTAATTATCAAAGGAAACGTTTTAAACTTTACTAATCTTATTGAATTGGAATTAATATAGAGCTTACTAGTTTCTTTGATTAACTATTGGGTTATTTAATAAAAATAGTGTTCTAAACATGTACTATGGCTGAGCTAAACGCGCTCTTTTTTATTTCCCGTAGATCAAACAAGAACATACACAACTTTATTATGTTTGATTTTTTTTTTACGCCAGTTAAACGCATTCATATTCTTATGAACATAAAACATAAGAAATGATTTTAAAAAATTAATCATAAATTTAAGGAGTGGAATTTTTGTATTTACGTACATGACTTATTAAATTTGCTATTAGTAGATTTTGTGTTTCAGGGCCCCTTACTCACCATGGTTATAAAGCCTCTTCTACCTAATAATAATAATAATAATAATAATAATAATAATAATAATAATAATAATAATACCTAAATTTATGATGGATTTGAGGTTGGGCGTCAAGTGGAAAGAGTAGCTACCTACATTTTATACTTAGAACTTTACAATCAAACAAGTTTTCTTTTATAAACGGCGTTCTGTTCAATGGTTTATGGATATTTGTTTTATACAAATATATTTTTTTACATCTTAAATAGTTCATATACATTATGGTCCCATACGATTGTCATCAAACCATTCATGTCTTATTTTAAAAGTTGGAATTTAAATCTAATTAAAACATCCTGTACCTTATGAATAAATAGCCTATACTCAAAGTCCTAATCTTTTAGGTTTGTTAAATAAAGTGAGGTGAATTTTTATCTGAACACAGCTAATATAGAGCATACAGTACTCTTACAGCAAGCAGAATGAGTGCAATGCTAGACCCTGCTACTTTTTTTAATTTCCTGAAAAATTGAAGAGGTTTTAGTCAAGACTGTTTACTTCAAAGGTACGGATAAATTATAGGGTGTAAATCTAGCAAGTACACAAAAAAAAGCTTTCAAAAAATGAGTGTATGGATGCCAGTGTTTTCATATACTGGTTGATATCAGAGATGAAACCATTGTCTTGATTTGTACTTCATTGAAATAATGTTGAATTCATCCCCATAAGTCTGTAATTAATTTAAATATAAATGTATGAAATGAATATTGTCTTTAGGTAAATCTTAAGATGTATAGATATTACACAGTATACATTCTACAAATTAATCGTAAAGCTCGTACTTTGCATTCATTTCTTCAATATTTTCACACACTCATAATAGATTACACATTTATGTTTGCAATTAAATAACTGTTATGAAATGTTCACACAAGCATTGGTTATTTAAGGCACAACCATAATAAAATTAAAACCTGATGGATTATAACACTAAAAGATTTGGTTAAAATTCTCCCTTAAATTATATTTAAACCTATTAATTGATGTAAAATAATCAAAATAAGTTATTTAAATAAGTGATTTTTACTTCCAGACATGTAGTAAAATCAATTTTTTTTGTATGATTTAGTCTATTTAAAATCGATATAAATTTAAAACTTCTATTTAATCATTTCTAGATCTATATAACTTTATTATATTAGCTCTCCACGTATTTAAAATAAATAATACGGCATCCCACACATAGTTTCTAGTTCCTTTACCTAAAAATTGACTCTTTTTTTTAACGTGGAAACTGGAAAGTAGTCCACCTTTCACATTATGTCCAGGTAGAAAGATTAATTACAAAATATGAAAAGAGAAAATAGCTATAAAGGATTCCAAAAATATTATGACAGTCAATAAATTGAAATAAATTAAGTATTTGAAAAAAAGTACCTAGCACATGTGTATAACAAAAAACAAATTGACGCATTCCACAGACAATGTAATATCTGTCTATGGTCGATCATAGGATAAGTGAAATTAATTAATATACATATTAACATGAACATAATGGGGAGAAATAGTATCATGTTTCACCAAAGATAATAAATTAAGTAATACAAACTGTTATGGAAACAAATTGAAAGAAGAAAGTAAAAAAAATGAACAACATGGTTCATCATGCAAGTCAGCGGATGTTGCTTATTTTAATGTTTTTTTCACCACTAGCTCACCAAGACAGTATTTTAATTAAGTTATGTAAGCTTTGAGAACCTTTCCCAGTTTCTCGAATTCCTTATCAGGAGTTCCTAATTTAAACAATTTTCTGACTATCTGAGATGTATTAGTTTAACTCTTCAACACCCAATTTGCGAGATTTACAATTTGAAAAAAAAAAGTGTTTAGTTTGTAAACTGTTATTCTTATAATAGAAAAAAAACCAATATCAGTTTTGTTTCTTGAATAGTTCTACACTTACAGAAATAAGTTTTTTCGTAACTCGAAGAGTATCGGAGGTAATTCAAAATTGGAGATATATACTTATGGTAAGTCCTCTCTAAGTAATATTTTAGATAAAATGAGATAAGATATTTTGTTGTAGTTTTAAAATGTACATATAAAGGAATTTTCAACGATTTTTTCTCTTTTCCCCCTTGATTTTAGGGGCAAATTAAAAGAATAATTTGGGTAACCTTATTAAAACCCTATATAATAAGTTGTAGCTCGATCGGTAAAATGTTTTCTGCTATAGGTCTATGAATAGACAGAAAAACGGCTAAGCGGGAACTACTTTTTCGGACTCAGAGGGTCATGAAATGTTGACATCCATCAAAATCTTTATTTCGAGCTTTTATGACGATCACAATACTCCCTCTCTACTAGAAGTAACTAAAAGTAAAAATGACAAAATAACAATTTAGTTGCTCGAATTTTATTATAATACTTAAACTTGGGCTATTGAATTAAATAATATAAAATATTAATTATATTTAAATCACAATACTTTCACTTAAATAACAAAAATAATGGATTCCATAGTAATCACCTTGCATGAAAACCATTAACCACCAAATTAACGAAGTACAAATTTCCATTAATCTTTTTTTAGCACATTATAAAATTAATAAAGGGTAATAATTGAATACCAATTGCCTTATTTCTCCATATTGATAAAGTGTTGACAGATTTTTTATAACAAGACAGTCACACCAATGCTTTTACATCTATTTATCTAAAAATATATTTGACTGACACTTTCGTATTTCACAACAGTTAATAGTTTTTTATGTGTGTGTGTGTAATCTCTTATAAGCTTGTATAAGCAACTAACAATATTATAATAATTTAATAACTACACAGATACAATGAATAACTCATCCACAATTATATTACAGATCTCCCTCAAAAAACAAATTATGTAATATTTTACACAAACCATATCTGATTGTCCGAGACAAAGTTTCACAGTACAGTATTTACTTTTGATTATACCGCATACAAAACTTTTCCAATGAAATTCATATAAATTTAGGAATAATCAGATCTAGTAGCCTTTAATATATCAACACAATACAAATTATTATGACAAAGCAAGCTTACTATTTGGTTAATTTACTATTTAAGATTAGGATAATATCGCGATAACTCCACGTTATTTATTAGCTTGATACAAATATTAATTTTCATACTACGGGATATGTTTTCTGAAAATTTCCCACTCTTTACTCAAAAGTTAAAAAAAAACCTTTCTGGATATGCGCCACTCACAAATGTAATTAATAATATTTTTTAATTAACTTTACCCTTAGGGCCAGATGTCCATTTAGCATAGAATATTTGAATAAAATGGACTTATTCAATTTTGTTTGGAATGTTTCAGTGCTAAAATACTAAAATCACGAGAATGATAGCAGTGACATATAATGATTTTTATTAATCGGAATACACAAACAACAATTTATTAAGCTAGTGGTGTATACTATAATGTATTTCATTTTAAAACCCACATAAAAATCATTACCCTGTTTTATAGACTTACAATTTGTTTAGATCTTTAGTGAAGTTACGTCATACATAGGTATAAAACCTATGTCCATGGAAAATTATAAGAGGTCTACAGCACTATGACAAATAAAAACGTTAGGTCATGTGCCAGCACAAATACCTTCTAAACATTTAATATTTGATAATGTTCAACACATCAATGACTAAACTATTTTTCTAGATTCATCTGGAACATTGACATCGTTTCTTTATTTTTTATAGGTTTGAATTAGTCTATTGAAATATTTAAAGGAATACCTTAATTAAAGGATAATATTAGTTGTGACTGTCTGCAGATATTACATTTGGATCGTACGGAAGTGATTTGTGGTGGGTTTTCTTTTGACAAACACATGGTATAATATAAAACAGAATTTGACACACTATTTTATCCGTGGGATTTTCCTGTGATATTCATATGTTATCTTTCAATTAAACATGTATTAGTTGATGAAAAGTTTTTAAACACGTGTATATTGTTCCAATTACAGAAATAATAGTCTTTTAAACAAGTTATGATGACTATTTAGAAATAAATTTTCAATTATTAGAGAGTATACATTTTTTAAATTCTACTTATCAAATAAAATTTTCTTTTAAAACGCTAAAAATAAAATCCGATACAAATAATACAATTACCTACATTATTTCAAGGTATGGTGTCAGGTATATAGGGCGTAGAAAATTAATGGTATAGCACTAACTATACTTGCTTATAATATTTAAAAAAATAATCAAGAACACATAATGTGTGTTTAATTAAACAACATATATGTAAAAAGAAATCTCTTTACAAAATTGTAAGGAAAATAGGACTTGTAGTATGATCTTAAACAATATAGCATTGATATTATATTTATTAGCACCTAGTGTTTAAATCGAGGGAAAGAATATACATTACTTTAGTTATTTGGTTTGAAAATAATTATGTTGATTGTTCATTTCAAATTATTAAATAACTTAACAAAAACTCACATGAAATTCTTTAGTAAATAAAGTGATTCAGTTTCTAGACGATTATATCTAAAACAAATCCTACCATTAACAGGTCATTTGGAGTAAACGTTTAAAATATGAAGAATTAAACACTATTTTATCAGACTTTAATTACCTTAACACGTACCGATTTATTTATCTAAATGTTTTAAATGTAGGCCATTTTTGAAGTTTTATTAGAATAGATTATGTTTCAAAATCATAACTATGTGACATTATTATGTGTGCGATCTCTATTGTCTGCTCTTGTGCATAGCATATTGAAAGAATATGCTAATACCTAACAATTTACAAAAAGTGGTAGACTTTTTTTTATCGTAGGTTTGTTACTACTTATTATTATTAGATGTCCTTTCTTTCTGCAGTTCTATTCCTTTTATCAGTGAGCTTAGACCGCCAGTACGCCCTGTCCGTTGCCTCCTCCTTCAGCTTCCAGAATTTTCTTCTTTCCTTCAAGTCATCCAATATTTGAATCCTCCCCCTTTCTAAGCACCTCTTTCCCTCAACCTTTCCTTCTATGACGCCGTGAAGAAGACAGTTCCTCCTGAAGATGTCCCCGATCCAGTTTGTTTTGTTATCACTTAAGGTCAAGTAATTTTTAAACACATCATACATCATAAATGTGTCTAAACAAGATAACTACCATCGGTTATTAAAGTAACTAAATATACCCCTTAAAATCATTAAGTTCTATCTAAGTTTGTATAAAATAAAAATCAATCCTAGGACATAAATTAATTACATGACTTCTCTAAACAACATGCTAAACTTGTTATGAATACACCAGTACTCCAGCTGCCACTCATTGTGCCTTTTAGCTAATGGTGTTACACTGACCTATAGCACCCACCTGTGAAATATTGATTTAAAAAGTTATATTTCACAAAAGTATCTCGGTGGAATAAACTTTGGTGATGGCATACTTACATTGTCAAGAGGTTCATAGATATAGGCTAAATATATATATATATATATATATATATATATATATATATATATATATA
>CABFVX010002761.1:0-16414 GCA_902151425.1 Timema shepardi | reverse complement strand
TGTATATATATTTAAATATATATACATATATATTTAAATATACGCGTGCATATATGTATATATACACATACATATATACACATATGTATATATATATATATATATATATATGTATATATACACATACATATATACACATATGTATATATACACACATCTATACATATATTATAGTGTATAGATACACATAAATAAAAATATAAAGTGTGTGTATATTTATATAAATATACAAATATAGTATGCATAAATATACACATATATTAACACATACAGTATGTACAGATAACTATTTATTTACATGGGTTAGATTCCCACTTTCAGAAGTCATTTAAAAACAAAATTAATATTAACTCAAAGTTGTTTAAAATTGACACAACATATGAGAAGCTACATCTCCTGACTTATGAATACTGTTATAGTTACTTTGTCATCAGTCAAAAACCGGAATAAGTCGTCAATGGATGATAAGATTTGAAATCTACAACGATGAGATGAGTGCCTTTTTCACGAAAAGATTAATCGCGATCGGTTAGAGTGTGAAAAAAATACCACATTCAACCATCATCATTTCCCGTCGTAGCCTCAAGTAGTTTCGTTTCACTGGAACCTTCAGTGACTCCCGCCGGGTCCCGGATGAGAGGTGAAGTGTCAGCCGACGCGGCCACATGCTTCGTGTCAGCCGTCAGGTCTAGATGCTCCACTCTTATCGGAACGTCGGAGTGGGAGGTTGCGTCTTCGAC
This sequence comes from Timema shepardi, assembly GCA_902151425.1. Taxonomy (NCBI): domain Eukaryota; kingdom Metazoa; phylum Arthropoda; class Insecta; order Phasmatodea; family Timematidae; genus Timema; species Timema shepardi. The sequence goes on along the minus strand of CABFVX010002761.1, from coordinate 15,674 downwards.
GTGATTCGGCGTCGCCGGGAGCTTAGGGTGGGACTCCGCCTCGTCGCCTTTCCCGATAAGGTAATAGGTCATCAGCTGGCCTTTGCCTTTAACGGACACAAGACCTCGTTGCTCGAAAACGTAACCGAAGTGTTGTAAGATTCCTGTAGTCTCGTCAGTAACCTTGGGAAACATAGCAAGACAATAACGGCATAAGATACCAAAAGGTAACAACTCATCTTGGCTTGTGTAAGTCCAAACAATTGTTCCTATAGTGGAATTGTGGCTGGGAGTAACTTTTAGATAGTGCAAATATAGTTTTGTTGGAGTCAACATTGAGCATATTTTACATTAAAAAAAAATACATTCATTCCGTCACATGACTTTACGTACAAACATATTAATATTATTTTAGTAAAATTTATAATTGTCAAAATAGTTCTTTCTTATCTAAATCAGATTATAGCTGACGGGGGTGATAGTACATAATTTAAAATTAAAAACATCATACTAAATAAGGTCGGTAGGGAACCACCATTACATCGTATGCCCATTATATCGCGTGCCCTTTACGTCGCGTTTTTGGTACAAATACATTGCAGGTCCATCACGTCGCTTTTCCCCCACCTCTCTACACACATCTAACCATACTCTGACATACAACCAATATGAATAAAGGGGCGTATATATACAATTATATCGCGTTACAAATACATCACATGTCCATTACATCGCGTTTTGCTAGGATAGTGGGCCTGACTCTCACCTCAAACTCTCACTATGAAGGTGGGGCTGGTTGAAAGGATATTGTGCCTGACTCTCACCTCAAACTCTCACTATGAAGGCACGGCTGGTTGAAAGAATAGGGTAGTGGATTCAAAACTTAAATAAACTTCACCATGACCGAGATACCTAGGCAACTGGATCTATAGTCCTAAAATAAATACACCATAATTTTTTTTTCTAATTCTCTAGAAAAAATTATCTTGATAAAAACGTATATTTTTATTTTGTAGATTATATTCTTATTTAATTATTTCATTTTAGCTTTTCATTGCATCACAGCAATTTGAATTTACAAATGACTTTACTAAGGAGTTATTTGCATCGATGGCCACGTAGAATAAACGTCAATCTAGTTTCGTTTGATTTTCTGTTGACTTAAGGGTTTCAAATTCTGGCCAAGGTGTACTGAAGAGGTTTTTCCTGTATGGTTTTCCACTGTCCTTAAATGCAAATGTGAGTACATTTACTCAAATGCTTCTTTTTTAACACCACGTCTTACTACTCTTTTGGGGTGCACCCATATGTACTAATTATGGTAATGGGTTTATATATTAGGAAGCTTATATTTCTATTAAATGTACCCACATTTTCATAGAGGAAGAGTGGAAAACCATTTTGGAAAAAACTACCCTCATTACAACCGACCGAGATTTGAACCTCAATCATCCTGTCTAAGTTTACTGCGAGAGTAACGAATTAGACTATGCTGTAATTGACGTGGGTGACTCAAATGCTACCCCTCTCATACTAAACGTGTTATTGGGGATTCACAATTTCGGCGAAAAACAAGCGCAGAACAGAAACTTGGTCACGTGATGAGATCTAATATAATTACAAGATTTCCGCCTCATCGGCGCGAGCTGTTCAGCTGAAGTTCAACTTATCTCTACTTTGTCCGCTCTGCCTGACATGTTCGGCACAGGAAAACCAATAAAATCTCAAATCAGTTCACATGTGTATATGAAAACGCATGCGCTGGAGAACTAACAGCAAGCAGACAGCTTCGTTGGCCTCTGTGAGGATATTTTAAATAACCCGTAAATGGAAAACATGCATATCGAAGTATTGGATTGTACCACGACACCACGTTTTAATCTGAAAACATCCATCGGGAAAATGATCTAAAATATATGTGTATTTACTATAAAATATAATATGTTGATAATAAGCTGTTTTAAGTTTGCGTTGCAATGCATCATGGGTCGATAAATAGCGTGTGAATCACTGCGATACCCAAGAAAATTCTGCTCTCTATTTTCGGCGAATGTGCGAATCAAGCATTAGTGTAAATATACGTCTACCCCGGACAGTTTAGTCAGATGTGGCGAGAAGATAAAAAGTAAACACAATGTTGGGATGGTTGGCATACCTGGATGCAGCCCGCCTTTCCAGTACTTTCCATCCGCGACGCTACGTTCACTGTGTTACCCCAGATGTCGTAGTGAGGTTTGCGAGCTCCGATAACGCCAGCGATGATAGGCCCATGATTGATTCCTTCAAGACCAAAAACAAAAGGTTACACCTATATAGGTTTGAAAAACGGTGACCTGAGTCAAGAATTAGAAACCTGCTATTTTCTTCTTCTGTAGATTACTCCTCTTACATCCATTACTGTTCACAGCATGGGCCAGTTTTTTTTATTCACGCTATATATTTTCCACAGCCAGTTTGCTAGACCTGTCGTAGCTTCATATGCCTTATAATCTAACTTAAGATTAGAACAGGCACAACATACAGTCCCCGGCCGTTAATTTATCAATGTGAGAAGTTAAACCCACATTTCACCAATGATAAATTTTTCGGCCATGCCAGGAATAGAATCTGGAATCCTCAGCTCAGTAGGCAGACACGCTACCGAATGAAGTTTCCACGGATCCAATGTGGATTAACACGTTCGTGCTGAAGAACAAGGTTTCAACATCATTCGCACTGTATATAAACTTCATCTAAATTAAATCTTCCTTTTCCCTAACACCATATTGTAATTAGTATATAGGCGTAAAGAACAATCGGGTAGACAAATAACATTGATCTGATAGTATTTAACAAAATAAAGCTCAATATAGAACTATTTTATAAGTGATTTGTCAACTAGTAGTGAAGGGCAAAGATTATGGAAAATGGTAGATAACATACCCATCTTAAGAACAAAGTGGTTAAAACTTTGTTCATTGATCCCTTGGAGGGCTTTCTTCAGCTCCAGTGCAAATTCTACCAGTAAACTGAGATGAGCCCATCTCACAGGTAGGGTGTCTTCTGGCTGAGAAGATAAAACACAAAACAATTTCAAAACAATAAAATATCTAAGCACTATATCAAAACACAATGAAGCAACGTTTGGCATGTCTTCAGTCTGTCTGTTTTTCTGAAGTTGCTATCCATTGCGCCAAGCGATTCTAATTTATTTTTAATTTTGTATCTTCTGTAAGGAAAAAGTCTGAAACCACCTAAACAACGGGTTTAACTCTAATAATATAATGTACTATTAGATATAAAATTAATTTGTTTTCTTTTTATTTTAATGACCAAGGAAAATTAAATCGAAATTATTTAAACATAAAAAATGAACCTGCAAATGGGAATCGAACCCAGGAACTTTGGCCTGGTTCAATTATTGTGTCCACGTGTCATTTTAAATTTAAAGAATATAATACTTATATGTGGTTAAAACCGTAATTAACAATTATAATAGCTTGACTATTTAATCCGTCATTGAAATTGAAAGAGAAATCTTAAGACTGTAGTATCGATAGTATTATTAAATCATTATTAAGATTATGTGGTTAGCGATCATCCTCAATGGAGCGAGAAAGTCCTACCGTTCACAGAACTACTAGTTATATATGGGGCAGAACATTAAAGTTATTAAAGTGTCACGGGTTTTCCTCACACAAAATGGCGTGAAATGCAAGGTAAAGAGGCTCACACAAGATGGCGTGAAACACAAGGTAAAGATGGACACTTTCCTCGACATGGTATGCACTTGGCTTATTTACACTCTCATTTCTATAGGAATAATCTTATTGGACAGCTAGGAAAGCGATAATATATATTTTCACTTATTCACATGTCCAGTGATTTTATCTTCAGATGTCACTTTTGATCGATAATATCATTCAATACCTATAAAATAACACATGATATACAGTAGTAAAATGTTATCACTATGGATGGAAAATATATATATATATATATTGATTTTTAAAAGGTACTTCCTATAGAAATTGTATATCATCCCTCTTGTGTGGGATTTCTTTTTCGTTTGCACACAACCTGAAGACCAAAATCTTATAATTGATGAGGTCCTTTCTCTATCAGGGTAGTGCACTTTGATACATCCTCTATATTTAGTGGCATCCTTATGTTCAACAATTTTGAATTAAGGAAACCTTTTATAAATAACTAATTTATAATAAAAGCACGAATTTAATTATTTAATAGAAATGTCCTACATTAATAGTAACTAAAATAATTTGTTTAGAGGAGTGCCGAACTCGTTGGCTTTGTCATACATTTCACCAAATATTCGTGGCTGCCCCAGAAGACTATCACGGCATCCTTTTTAGAACCATTGTTTTATATTTTTTTCTTAGTTATATGAAGAAAATTGTAGTGTAGAAAATCCCGATAAATGTGTTTAAAGGCCGACCATTGGACCTCATACAATAAGTCATTTAAAGAAACGGATCAAATATGTTTCACAGTAATACAGATTTGACTCACAGTGAGAAATAAACCCAGGTTCCTCAGAGTAGAGCGCAGATATTCCGCTTATTTAATATATGATCCGTGAAGATGTTTGGTTGTATCAATGAAGTGTTAAAATTATTATTAACATCACTGCTAAACGAATATAAAAATTAGTGGCTTCGGTCTAGTAAGCTCAGATTATTGACTGGATGGTTCATTGGGCTGACCATATGACACCTTCTATACGAAGATGTTGGCGCTATCTTTGCCAACAACGGCGGCCACCTGGTTAGTTTTGCTAGATTGTGGGATGACGCCATGGAGTTATTAAAGAAATATATCTTATTTCTAATTAAAAATATCAGATGCATTTCACGTGTGATTAATGAAAAAGTGTGCAATTTTGTTTAAAGCTCACCTTAATTTGTCTGGAAGGATTAAGTCCACTTGCAGCCATGTAAGTTGATCCAATCGTCTTAATTTTAATAATATCTTGGAACTTAGGCTGCTCTAAAAGCTAAAACATTTAACAAACATTCAAATACATTTTAAAGTGAAAAATTAGGAAACGCGTATCTGACTTCAAAGTTGAAATCTCACCGGGTGATTTGGATATGTGTGTTTTTACAATTTTTTTTTTTTGCATCCTCTAATTTTAAAGTAGTTATATTTCCACTCTCTCATACCTAGCTTATTACATTAAATCTGTAATAACTCTCGCCATTTACCAACCTTCCAAGCTATTTTTTGTGTCCATTGGGATTGCCAACATGTATTTTTTCGTACAGTTTTAAGCCGCTACTATTATTTCCACGTGTCTAGCCTAAACTTACATAATCTATTCTACAAAACCAAGTCTCCCACATCTGGGTATGAAGCAAGGACAGGGTACAAAACCTAAAATATTGTAAAAAGAGTTTACGGACGACATAAACAGTGTTGTGGGTCTAACATAACTTGACTTACTATAAAAATCCTAGCCACTTGAATTTTGCGGTGGAGAAAGGGCTAGACACAAAAACTCACGATTAATTTTATGCCAACATAGAGTTCCGATATCCACAAAAAACATGACCACGAAACATACGAAACTTTTTTTTTACTTAGAGTAATTGACGTATATCTTATAAATACAATGTTTTTAATTAATAAAAAAACACGTCGGAAAATAAGAGAATAGTACAGTTGATATATTTTTTGTATATGTTAAATTTTTGGTTGATTTATCAAACTTTTTCTATTAAAAACCACAATATCTAAAAATAATACTCACCGCATCAAAATCTGAAATGACTTCATTGAGAAATCTTAAGCACTCTAAACCTTGATTATTGACAGTTTCTTCAGAATAGAAATCTGGAATGAAAAAAATATCTTAGAAATTAACAAACTGTAGAAACCCAAATATGATATCAAGTCAAATATTGTTTAAAGCATATAAATAAGAAGACTTTTTTTATACGTAGCCTACATTTGACAACCAGATTTATGTGAGTTTGATTTTTCACTTCCTTCCAGTCAATTTTTTTTAAATATTTGTACCACTATGAAGTTCCATCTTAATACGAAGGACCTTATGGGACTGCCAAGAAAGTTACTAGATATATGTTTTCAAGATTTAATAAAACAATCCATGTTATCTTCATCTGTCACTTTTGATAGATAATATCACTAATTTATGAATTAACACTATTAAAAAAGATTAAAATGTTATCAATGTTGCCCACAAAATAATCGTATTTTCTAATAGAGCCTCCCTATAAAATTTGGATTATATAAATATATTAATATTTATTTTAGTAACTTTTGTGGGTGACCTGGCGGTCTAAGAGTAAGGTGTCAGACTTCTGTACTTTGGGGTCCAGGGTTCAATCCTCGGTCATGGCACAGGTCTCTCTGATTACCAAACCCTTCCTTCACCTCTGAAAAGACGTGTATTAATCATAACTTGTGAATGTGGGGAATGCCAGGCCTCCACCGTGGTTCGGATCCCACGTTAAACTGTAGGTCCTCCATTTCATCTCACAATCACCCTACTATTACACATAAGCATAAGTGCGTACAATCCGAATGGGTAGTAAGATGCGGTGATAATAATAATAATAGCTTTTGAAACATAAAAAAAAGTTTCTTCCCATCTAGAGAATATAAGGCAGATATAAACTTGCCGGAGAAATTGGGCATGGAGGCGAACAGCACACCAGTCTCTGCGTAGCTCTGGCTGTACAGCTCTTCATGCTGTCTCTTGCGACTGCCCATGAAGTGGGCAGCCACGTGAGGGGGAAGGATGTTGTACACGAGGGCCTCGTTTCTTCTCCGGATGTCAGAGGCACACTCTCTCTGCTCCTCAACCTCGTTTTTCCACAGGAAGAGCACTCTGGAGGCTTTCTCCATCTGAACAGAAAGTATTCTTACAACTCATGGGTTGAGGAAAATATTGAATGCCAGGCCTCCACCGTGGTTCGGATCCCACGTTAAACTGTAGGTCCTCCATTTCATCTCACAATCACCCTACTATTACACATAAGCATAAGTGCGTACAATCCGAATGGGTAGTAAGATGCGGTGATAATAATAATAATAGCTTTTGAAACATAAAAAAAAGTTTCTTCCCATCTAGAGAATATAAGGCAGATATAAACTTGCCGGAGAAATTGGGCATGGAGGCGAACAGCACACCAGTCTCTGCGTAGCTCTGGCTGTACAGCTCTTCATGCTGTCTCTTGCGACTGCCCATGAAGTGGGCAGCCACGTGAGGGGGAAGGATGTTGTACACGAGGGCCTCGTTTCTTCTCCGGATGTCAGAGGCACACTCTCTCTGCTCCTCAACCTCGTTTTTCCACAGGAAGAGCACTCTGGAGGCTTTCTCCATCTGAACAGAAAGTATTCTTACAACTCATGGGTTGAGGAAAATATTTTTTTTTTTAAATTTGTCAGAATTATTATATTTGTAACTAAAACTGGTTACATGTGATAATATTGATTGCAAAATAATAAAACAAATACACTTTCATTGTTAAAAAAATTAAATATTGATACTAATATTGTTAATAAGCTTGGCACCCAGGTGATGTGCCCACCCTCCTCATCCTAGCTACGACACTGGACGTGGATACACAATTTAATCTGAATACAACTATAGACATGCGCACAACATTGTACAGTGTGTTTAAGCAACAGCTTGAAATTAACGCAGGTAATGAAGTAAATAAAATATTATGCATTGCAAGTCATGCAAATTGTTGCTATTTAAAAAAAAACATAATGTGCTCTGTCTGGTAAGTACTGGTTGCTACCTTTCAGGGGGTTAGCAAATTGTACCTCTAAAAGAAAGAATTTTGAGTTTATAGCCTATCTTTGGTCTGAGATTTTGTAAATGACAGTTATGAAAAGCCAAACCATATAATCTGAAAGACCATATGCTTAGTTATTACTTTTGGCAGTCAAAACATTCACAACAAATGATTTGTTTTTAGTTAATAATTGTTTTTACACTATTGAAAAGGGAAATTATGAAAATACCAGTTTGGATTTGGTTTCAAGTAATCGGCCTCTGTAATTCACTTAAAATTTCTTTTCAAATGAGAGCTTCTAAAAGGTTGCCTTTTATTCATAAATTAAGATGGTGAATCAACAAGAACAAGGGCTGTTAAAGACTTCATACAGTATTCAGCTGTGTTTATGAGTTGTTAACGAAGAAAAAAGTTATATACAGAAAATAGTATTTTGTAGACCTTATATATTCTTTTTCTAAGTTATAAAATATATTTATTTATTTTGGTGGCCAGTTATAACAAGATACAAGTATGTATACAATACTTTTGAATTTGTTATTTCATGTATTATAATATATCTTGTTGCCAGCTAAACAAAAAACATAATAGTTTTAATAATATGTTTTGTAGTATCAATAAGTTACAAAGGAGCCAATTGTACAGTAATACTTTGTGAATTATTATTAAAAAATCTTTGATAGCAATTTTTGTATTGATAATATAGTATTACTAGGAAAATAATAATTACGTCTTACAACCGGTTAGGGTTATACGCACTCACGATAATGTGTAATGGAAGGGTGATTGTGAGATGAAATGGAGGACCTACAGTTTAACTTGGAATCCGAACCACGGTGGAGGCCTGACATTCCACACATTCACAAGTTGTGATTAATACATGTCTTGTCAGAGGTGAAACGAGGGTTTGTCAATCAGATAAATCCGTGCCGGGACCGAGGATTGAACCCCGGACCCCCAACACAGAATTCTCACAACTTACCCCTAGACCACCAGGTCACCCAAAGAATAATTATTATTTCCTAATAGGTTGACATTAGTTAATTTCAGCCAATGTTAGCAATAAAGAAACTTTTGCTAGTTGTCCCTTACCACCTCTTCTATCGTAAATGAACTATATGATTTAATGATCTCTTATTCTTATTTTTAAGCGAATAATATGTTGGTCTAAGTTGGGACACCCTGTATACAATGTTGGTTTTGAGAGGAGTCACTCACGTGTCTAGCGAGGGAGGCAAGAGCTAGTGTTACCGCCATAAGTAGTCCACAGAGCGTGTATTTCCCAGGAGCTATACTGAAACATACAGGGCAACATAAACATAATTGAAGTTACAAACAGGTATAGTCCATTACCAGTAAATTTGGGCACTAAATAGTACTTGACAAGTAATTGTAAATAGTTCCATGTTAATCTGCATTGAAAATACAATTTGTAGCTTTTAGAAGAGGAGTTAATTTATATTGCTTGTAAACGTCACAAAACTTATTTTCAAAAGAAAAAAAATAATGCTCTAAGTTTTACTTTCTCAAATAATTACCCACAGATTTTTTTTTTTAGTGTATGGTATTAATGAGCAGGTGTAATATGAAATTCAGATTTGGTTGCCTGCATGTAGACTAATCGGCGCCCAAGATACACCTATGGAGATTTTCTACACGTGCCCGCAATGAGATGATGTGATATTATTATTATTATTGTCACCGTGTCTTACTACCCGTTCGGGTTGTACGCACTCACGCTAATCTTGTAATGGTAGGGTGATTGTGAGATGAAATGGAGGACCTACAGTTTAACGTGGGATCCAAACCACGGTGGAGGCCTGGCATTCCCCATATTCACAAGTTGTGAGATTAACACACGTCTTGTCAGAGGTGAAGGAAGGGTTTGGAAATCAGATAAATCTGTGCCGGGACTGGGGATTGAACCCCGGACCCTCAGCATAGAAGTCTGACACCTTACCCCTAGAGCACCAGGTCACCCTAATTGATGTTATTGATTATGGAGGTGTGGGCCGGTGAGTGTCTTAACCTAATCTACAAAATCATCGTGAGCTGTTGGGTTAGTTCCCCTAAAAAGAAAAAAAAAAACCCAAGGTACCAGCTTAGAGTCAAAACCGGTACCCCTAGATTCATAGCCAGGTGCACTGATCACACCATGGGGCCAGATTTCCCGAAGATTATGATGGCTCATTTTGTCTGCTCACAAACTCACTAAAGTGAGTATTACAAATTCTATCTGTTAATCTCTGCTTATACCTGGGGTTAGAGACGTAAAGTTTGATGGATTACGTTAAGAATTAAAATGTATAAATTATGTTAAATGCTCATGACGTGAGGTGAAATTGTGATTTTAGTCTTCCATCTAAAAGCAGGGGTAGTTGACTGATTTTTAATTTTAGATTTGAAACATTTCGAGAATAATTCAAACGATTCTATTCAAATTGGAAATATGGGAAATATTTTATAATACAAATGGTTTGGTTTACTTGCGTGTTTTTTTTGGGGGAAAAGTATTGGCCTAAGTAGTTTGCTGATGATTTTTGGAAAAACGAAATTGTTTAAAAATGATTCTAATGATTTTGATCTAAAATGGATGAATGGTTTACATGAAAAATAAAACTATATATGTATATTTTTCTAGATATGATTAATTTGTGAATAGTCTATATATAAAGATAATATTTTTAAGATTTTTCTTTAATGATTATGACAATTTAGTTCTAAATTTATATCATAAGTGTTTTCCTTTATATTACCGAAATAACATGTGTATTTTTCTGAAGAAAACGAATGGATCAGTAATTTATTGAAAGCCAATCTTATACTAATTGAGAAAGTACATACGATTGTATTATACCATTTATTTTATTGAATTTCAGAACAAACAGTGCATGCAACCTTTCAACTATTAATATTGGGACATTATTCTGATATTTATAGACTATTTACATCAATAAAATACTTAATTGTTAGCTTACTTAACCTTGGATATTAAACCTAATACTTTACATTGGACCTAAGAGTTAATATTTTTAACTAATTGGATAAAGGAATTAATCCGTCTACAATGTCCATTAGGATCCCAAGGAAAAATTAACGGGAGCCTTATTAACAAGAGACAGATCCACTAAGTGACCTGGGAGTGAATTGAGAAACTTGTAAGAAATTGTCATAAATATTATAACTGAAACTATAAGAAAGCGGATTAACCGGCTAGTTACTGTAACAAAGAAAATGTAGTGGATTGTAAATTTCGTAAACCGGCAAGATCAAAATTTAATCTAATTTAAATAACTTTTTTATTAATTAGCAACACCTTTTAATACCTGTATGCCTTACACACGACTAAATTAACTAATAATAATAATATTAATAATAATTTTAAAATTTTATTAAGTGTTATTCTAATGGGGACTTAAGGGAATATGAACAGTGATCATTTTTCTAGATCATTATTTTTTTTCAAATGATATTAATAAATATATTGTATTTAATATCAAGATGAAAATAATAATTATACTCATTATAATTGATTTGATTACTTAAGCTAATTAATTTGTATATTTTGATTGGAAGTCAAATATATTAAATTTAATAATTAAGTTAGTTATTATATACTATCTATAACATTTACACATTTGATTTTTAATTTTATTTGCTATCTAAAAGCTTCAGACACTATGCAACATATGATGCAAAAAAACTACCCATTTTTTTAAATTTTATTTTTATTTTGGGGACACAATATAAAATAACCATTACAAACTTGTAGTTGAAATTTTCACTATGGCAATATATTCTCTTTTAAAAAAGAATAAAAAAAGAAAATGTATCAGCAAACAACAAATAGTTGTTACAACCTTTTGATACTCACTTCGCCCAGTCTCTGTGATTCACCGCCTCTTCGCAGTCTAGTGCAGAGCCGATGACAGTGACGTTCATGACGCAGTGCGCGGCCGATATTAGAAATAAAAGGCCAGCTTTGAAGAGGTACGACAGTTGTGCCGGTAGGGAAGCCGCTACCAGTACCAATACGCAGAAATACGTGAAGTATGACGGGTACAGACAAACTTTGCCAGCGTCTTCCACTGTCGTGCAGTTGATGATCGATGATGGTGATGTACAAGAAACCTTAAGATATAATACAATTTTATTATTTAAACTTAAAATTACACCTGGATACAGGTAGAGAACCCGGGACCTTAGGTCAATAATCTTATCACTGAGCTATATGTTTCACGAGCATATCAGACTTTGCCTTAAAATATAAGTGAAGAATGACCCTGAGCACCATATGATTTGTGGATAGCTCAGAGGTAAGAATATTGGTGTGCTCAACTTGGCGGTCCCGGGGTTGATTCCCCTATGCATGTGACATTTTTCAATTTAAAGAATATAATATCTAAATACGGTTTTAGCCGTAATTAACAAATATAATAGCTTGCTATTTAATCAATCGTAATAATATTTTATTATTATTTGAGGTATTGAAAGTGATATTTCTGAACCGAATGATTATATCAGAACACGACTTATGAACTTACTTAAATCTAGAACAACCCCAACACCAGTACCCCAGACGTAAATTACTGAGAAAGAGGAATCTCACAATTCAACGATATCGCATTTTTTGGCATGCCGGGTATTGAACCTAATACGTATGGATCAGTATGCAGACAGACTACTGACTGAGCAAAGATCTCGGTAAAATAATTATAAAAATAATGGAATAGAGAACAGTTTTTTATATCTCTTAGAGGGTGACCTGTTGATCCAGGGGTAAGGTGTCGGACTTCTGTGCTGGGGGTTCGGCTTTCAATATTCGGTTCCGGCACAGATTTAACTGATTGGCAAACCCTTCCTTAACCTCTGACAAGACGTGTATTGATCACAACTTGTGAATGTGTGGAATGCCAGGCCTCCACCGTGGCTCGGATTCCACGTTAAATTGTAGGTCCTGCATTTCATCTCCCATTCACCCTACCATTACACATTAGAGTAAGTGCGTATAACCTGAACGGGTAGTAAGACGTGGGGCTAGTAATATTAATAAAGTTAGTAATAATAATAATACATCTCTTAGCTTCTGGTCCTGCTTTTAAGCACCAAGAGTAAAGTATTCTTAAAAGTTGTCATATTGAAACTAAGAAATCGAGATATACTTAGGCCTTAAACTGGCAGCTGCATGGTATAGGTCGTCAGGTTCACTATAGGCTGAATTTCTAGTGTCAGGATGTGGAGGTTCGAACCTTGGCTGGGTGTTCTATAGGGGAAGTTTTCTATATGTGACTTATAATTGTGGTTTTTCTATCCCCACTCCATGCAAAAGCAAACGCATTTCATCCATGCTAACCTACCACTCCCTCACCATTATATTAATCATAAATACATTTTATTCGTAGCCATATGGTTTGAGGAATCGCTCTCGAATTAAACTGGGCTCCCAGTGATGCTAATGTTGGGGTTTAAATAGCGGTTATTTGTAACGAGTGTGGTTTTTAATAAATGGTTTTCCACGATACCTCTACTCAAATACCTGTACATTTCCTATAAGCATAACCTCCCCCATATTTAAAACCATTAGTACAATTGGTCTATAAACTTATAACCCGAACGAGTAGTAAAACATGGTGCTGAAAAAACTAATCTACGAGTACACGAATAACAAGTAGTCAGATCAAATGGGGGATGGACTGACGTCTGGCTCTCACTAAACAAATATGACTCTACGGGCCAGTTTCATAGTCAAATTTAGTACGCCTCAAGTGCGGCGCTACACTAAATACAAGACGACACCTACCTAAACTCGAATGGAATGGGCCAGTTTCCTATGCGAGAATGGCCCATTCCATTCGAGTTTAGATAGGTGTCGTCTTGTATTTAGTGTAGCGCCGCACTTGAGGCGTACTAAATTTGTCTAAGAAACTGGCCCTAAGTGTGTCACTATTATTATTATTATTATTATTATTATTATTAGCACCTAGTTTTACTAACCCGTTCGGGTTATACGCACCCACGCTAATGTGCAATGGTAGGGTGACTGTGAGATGAAATGGAGGACCTATAATTTAATATAGAATCCGAACCACGGTGGAGGCCTTGCATTCCCCACATTCACAGGTTGTGGTTAATACACGTCTTGTCAGAGGTGAAGGAAGGGTTTGGCAATCAGATAAATCTGTGCCGGGACTGGGGATTGAACCCCGGACCCCCAGCACAGAAGTCCGACACCTTACCCCTAGACCACCAGGTCATCGTAGTATCACTATTAAATAGTTTAGAGGATGGTCCCTTGTCTTCACCATGTCAACGATATTGGCCGTCCCAAGCAGCAGGATAACAAACACCCCCATCACTCTTCTAATCCACAACGAGTTGTTGACAGCCTCGCTGCATTTGACGAGAGGCCGAGGAAACGCCTGGAAAAAAAGCAGGTAGGTTGGTTATTACCGAATTAAAAACAATTTGCAGAGATACAACTAAAGTTCTATTTAGATAGGAAGAATCTTATTTGAAAGTTATAAAAGTTACTATAACATATGAAGGGTATAGTGAGAAAAAAGGTAAAGGGCCCATTTTAAACTATTATTATTATTATTAGTAGTAGTAGTAGTAGTACCACGTCTTACTGCCCGTTTTGGTTGTACGCACCCATGCTAATGTACTCACACATGCAAATGTACGCACCCATGCTAATGTACGCACACATTCTAATGTGTAATTGTAGGGTGATTGTGAGATGAAATGGAGGACCTACAGTTTAACGTGTTCTCTGAACCACGGTGAACTCCCCACATTCACAAGTTGTGATTAATACACGTCTTGTCAGAGGTGAAGGAAGGGTTTGGCAACATTTTCAACTGAAATTGTGTTAGCGCTGCTAGTTATTTAACAATTATGAGACCTTCTTAAAACAATTTAGAATATGTTTTTATCTTATTGCACTATTGAGAACCGGGGCGGAAATGGGGGGTTATGACATTCAGTTCGGTCGCCTGTATGTAGACTATCTGTCGTTCTATTCGCACAGTGTGTTACCCAGGCTACACCTATAGGGGTTGTTTATACGTACCCGTAATGAGATGGTAGGATGATAATGAATATGATGTGAGCCAGTGGAAGTCTTAACCTGACTTAAGTCTAATCTACCAACCCTTAGGGACCATTGGGATAATTCCCTTTGAAAGAAATATACCCAAGGTGCCAGGCTGGAATCGAATCCGTAACCCTTAAATTCATAGCCAAGTGCACTGACCACTACACCACGTGGCCAGATAGGTCAATTTTTAAAACAGGTCTCCATCATATTTCAATTCATTTAAACAAAAGTCTGTGATGGGGGTCATTATGGGGTTTAAAATATATAACTTTTTGTGCTGGGAAATGTGTATGATGTGACTTTCGACCTTTTTCCACTGTAACCTTCATGTTTTAATACCTGAATACTGAAATGCATGTTATATTAAACTGTCACTTTAAATAGATAGTCTAATGTTAATAGTTATGAAATAGTATAATTATTATTAATAATAGTAATAACAACAAAAATATTAATAATAATTTCAATCCGATTTCAATTTCCTTTAATAATAATAATAATAATAAACCGCTTCGGTGGCCACATGGTCTAACACGCTACTCTCATGTTGGACTAGACTGCCAAAGACCGGGAGCTCGGGCTTCAATCTTCAATCCCGGTTGGGTGCACTGAGAGTGGTTTTTCCTAAATGTTTTTCCACTCTTCCTCCACAAAAATGGGGGTGCATTTACTCTAAATTAAGCCGTTGTTATCCCTAACCCCTTATTATAATTAGTACACAAGCGTATAATCCGAACAGGTAGTAAGAAGCGATGCTAAAAAAATAAATAAAAAATATTAATAACAATAAAGCAAAACGTTTATAGCAAAAAAAAAAAGTTGATATT
>CABFVX010002760.1:76169-104652 GCA_902151425.1 Timema shepardi | reverse complement strand
ATCTGTGCCGGGACCGAGGATTGAACCCCGGCCGCCAGCACAGAAGTCTGACACCTTACCCCTAGACCGCCAGGTCACCTAACTGTAAATTAAGCTTCATTTCAATCAGTCTTTCAATTTTAATAAACCCAAGCCACCCCTTGTAAAATACAGGTTAAAATCCAGCCAAATTAAAACATCTAGATCAGAGGTCCCCATCCTTTTTGTACCTTGGAGCACATTCAAAACTAACGGTAGTGCGGCGGGCACCAATCACTTTCTCAAGGAAAATTTCTAACTCCCGCCGGGCTCAGAGATCAGCCTCACCTCTATACACAGCGATTGTGACGTTACATGTGGTTGTGGCTAATACTCAAGGCCATAGCCATGGGGTAAGGGGGGGAGTTCAACCCCCTTCAACTTGACAAAAAATAGATTAAAAAATACCGCTTTATTTACAGTTTTAACAAGACTAAAATAAATACAAGGAAATATTTAACTACTGTGTTTAATCAGGCTACTAAGCTGGGTAGACCCATGTCAAGATATTTACAAAGGAAATAGGAAGTTAAACGTGGATTAGTGAATGTGGGGAGAATGATGGATGGGGGTAGGTCTTTGAGATTAGTAAAAATCAAAACCTTTCAGCTTGTAAACTATTAGAATTGTAGTTCTAGTAAAAGTACATTTTGTAAATGAGCCGGCAAAGAAAGAGTAAAGAGAGGGAGGCATTGGAAAGGGGGGGCTTCCAATCACCAACTTCTTGAGAACAGCATACCTGGAGATAAGCACAAATTCGATTTTTGTCAGAAAAGTGACAGATTAAAACTATTAGTCAAGAACCTTTCAGCTGTGATCAAAAAGTGACGGGCAGACGCAAAAGGCTTGACGGGTGCCATGGCACCCGCGAACATAGTGTTGGGGGCCCCTAATCTAGTCTCATATTATTGTTTAAAATTCAAATCAATCAAAATTTTAGTGTCTTTTAGCTATTTTTTAAAGTGTTGTTAGAATGAATCAAGTTTCTAAAAAAACATGTGAAATAAACAGATTAGGCCTAGTTATCCTTTTGATCAACATTAATCATCATTGAAAGATTATAATTTATTTTAATAAAACATGAAAATGCAAACAGATTTTTTTAAATAAATACTAGAACAGCATCCTTAAGAATCAAACATACACTGGAAATAGTGGACTCAATAATGCCTAAGTATGTTTTATTATTAGTTTATTATATATAATCTATTTTCGACTCTTGCAATATTTTCATGCCCATTTTATTAGACAGGACTACATTTGAATACTAAATACTGATTACTAAACCCTTCCTTCACCTCTGATAAGACATCTTGTGAATGTGGGGAATGCCAGGCCTTCCACCGTGGTTCGGATTCCACGTTAAACTGTAGGTCCTCCATTTCATCTCGCTATCACCCTACCATTACACATTAGCGTAAGTGCTTATAAACTGAACGGGTAGTAAGACGCGGTGCTAATAATAATATATTTGAATATCTTTATAATTATTTCAATAACATATTTAAAAAATAATAAACTCTTAGTTAAAATAAATTTAAAAATAAATGATGAATTACCAAGTAATTTTTAGATTCGACTATTGAATCCAGTAAAACACCAAATCCAGGAATCTTGAATACTTGTCAGGATTAAATGAATTCGAAGATTCGATTGACCCGTCTCTATTAAATAAACATTGAAACATCCTGAAAGAGGAAACAAAAAAAATCACAAAAAAGGATCTAAAGTAAATAGGTAAATAGTAAATAGGACAATTAAAAAGTGTTTTTAAGGAAGTTGCATCCATGTTTCACACTCCCTGCTGATGAGTTCTGATGGAATGATACTATTTCGGGAAATTGTGCTGTAGCGATCGATTTTCTTCAAGAGGCAGACATTAGTTTTTGTCCAGTGGCAGCAGTGTGAAGTGTGAACTGTGTTGGGAAAATATTAACTTATGGTTATTTATATATATATATATTTATGTACTAAAATTACTTTAAAAAATGTATCATTCCACAATTGTTTCTAATATTTAGTTTTATTATGTTAGATCGACCTATAGTTTCAATTACAAGAATTTCCTCCATATGAATATTATTATGTACTTTCCATAATATTTCAGAAAGACAATAATTGACTATTTTTAGTCAAGATTTGTAATTGTCAAAGCTGGAATTTTTTTGAAGTGAAGTTATTGCTGATATTTGTCTCAAAGCCAAATTGAAGTTTTGACGCTTTGCACGCCCCAATTACACTTCAACACATTAGAACATAGGTTTACAACCCAAAAAGGTAAGCTGGGGTACTAAACAAAATATTCTTATGAAATAATCAGGAGTATAATCATTTAAAGTTTGGATGGTAACTAGATGAATCAAATTTAAATAAAATATTAATAACATTCTTAGTAATTCTATTGCATAATGCTATGTATGGGAAAAAAACTCCATGGCATGATCGCGCAATAAAATATAATTGTTTTTTTTTAAATACTGAAACGTAGACTTTTCTTCACGGAAATGTCATATAATAGATTACAGTTTGCTTTTTAAATGAAAAAGTGAACTATGAGGGGTGTGTAAGCTTTGAAACACAACTTAGGTTGTGAAGCAAATAACAGTTTCGACTTTGTTATGAAAAAATTCTGGCTTCGACATTTACGAATCTTTGCCAATAATTGTCAATTCTGCCATTCTGAGCTTTTATACAAAGAAAAAAGAAAAATATTATTAACATGAAAAAAATCTTGTAGTTGAATTTGTGGGACAGTTGTATAATAAAACATTTTGTAGGTAGTTTTAATTCAAAGTTACATAAATAACCAAAATATTTTTTTTTTCAAATATAGAACAACCAACAAAATATATTTGAACTTTAATTTGGCTTTGAATCTGACACCTTAGCTCAGTCGGAAACATGTCTATCTACTGAGATAAGGGTCCCGAGTTTGATCCCTGGCATTGCAGTAAAATTTATCTTTGATGAAATGTGGGTTTATCCTTTTACGTTGATAAATTAATGGCCGGGGACTGGATGCTGTGTCTGGTCTTAATTTAGATTATAAGGCATATGAGGCTACGACAAACCTAGCCAGCCAATAGTGGAAAATATATCGCTTGAATAAAAAATAAGTGCTGTTCAGATTCCCGAACTTCAAGAAAATATTCGGCCGGGAAAAGATATTACTCGGGATTTTTCATGATTTTTTAAAAATTAAAATTACAGTTAAGGCTCCCTCATTAAAGTCATGTATGTATCTAATTCTCATTAAACCTATTATTAATATATTAAATTTTTACTAACCTTATTTTCCGTTAAGTAGATGGACACTCAAAACTTCAGTCACTTATTTTGTAACTTCTTGCAAAACAATTTAGGCAATTTTGTTATTATTATGAACAAGAATGTGTGTCTCACTTGTATTTATTCAGGTTAGTTTGAATATTCTGATGTTTATCTGTGAAAGTATTTATTATAATTCATGCCATAAGTTTTTTTATTTAAAAACTATTTTAGTCAATCTTAAAATTTATTTTTAGAATTGATCTATTTATTTTCAAACCAAAAATATTTGATTAAAAATGAACTATTATTATAGTTGTATTAGGCCTATTTATTAAATTTACATTAGATAAAAAATCTTACTCAACACTTGTTGGACCAAATATTTATTTTTTATTTGTAAACTTACAATTTAAAAATAAATAAAAATAAAATTTTAAGTGTAGATACTTTTTTTTCTTTATTTTTCTTCTTTCCTTAAAGATTATTGACGGTAAATTTATCGGCCATAGGAATAACTGCAACCGAATCAAAGTTTTTGTCTTTATTCCTGACTATTCCAAATATTGCTGACGTCTACCACTACATTTAACTCAATTTAAACTAACTATTTTAATTTTTTAATTGAAATGAATGGGAAAGTTAAGTTTAGACTAAAATTATAAATCTAAAATTAGATTTAATCCTAAAGTGGAAAAATATTTTAAAATTCTTTTCCTGTCCCATTCCCGCAGGAAATCGTTATTTCCCGACCAAAAATTTCCCAAAGTCAATATGTCATTCTGCAGCACTATAAAAAATTGACGCAGACATAGGCTAAAAACAATAATGGATGTAATTTAAAAAAAGAAGTAAATTTGGCTTCGAGAATATTTAATATATTTGAAGAGTCTGCTTCAAATTGAAAAAGAATACGTCACACACACCATCTACTAATTCATATTAAAATTGTTTCTGAAATGTTTTTAAATCTTTAATGAGTATCAATAGAAATTGAAAGTGTTCCAGGATTTGAAGGACTTATCCCTGTTAATATGTTTCTTGTGCTGTTGCAGGATGTGGAGTGTGCTGTGGTGAACTGCGAAGAGTCCGTCGGACACTCCTAGCTCCTCCTTGTCTGTCTCTTACCAGAGCACCCCAGTCTTCGTGTGTTGGCTGTCTCGCTCATACACTCCCATAACACGGTAACTACTCATCAGAGGGCAATCTGGAATTAGTTCATCCAACCTCTTAGCTCAGTAGGTACTATGTCTCCCAGGGGTCGGCAATTGGTCGATCTCACGGACATTTTCAGTCGATCACATAAGGAAACATTAACGCCGTTAAAAGTCGATCTTTGAGTCCTATAAACTCACAAAATAATATATCAAGAACTTTCAAATACAATTTGATTGTGAGCAAAATAACCTCGATTGGCCATAATCGCTAATTCTATAAGAAAAGCAAATAGTTTAACACAATAATATACTTTTTTTTTATGCATTTTCTTCTAGAAATGGAGGGACACATAGCATTTTAGGATGTTTAAAACTAAGGATTATATAAGCTAAATGGACAAAAAAAATATGTAAAAATACTAGAATGAAGAAACGATGGGTGATCACGTGAACTATGATAAGTTACGGGGATCGTGGCCTGAAAAAAGTTGCCGACCCTGGTCTAGCCCCTTATCTATGTAGGTATTGTGTCTACCTACTGAGCTATGATTTCCAATCTCAATTCTTGACACAGCTAAAAATGTATCATTGGTGATTTATTGAGCTTCCTCTTTCACTAGCATTTAATCAATATCTGGGAGTTGTGTCTTTTATGTATTTAAGTTGTTTTTAAAGCTGTGTGCTGATATAATCAATCAGCTTAGGAGGTGCATGCTATAAATGACACAAATGTTTTTTAAATGAATAGGTAGGAAACTATTTATAAATAATCTTCAAGTGTAGCATGTCAATCAGACAAATTGGACAGCTACAATTAAATATCAATATTTTGATAATTTACGAAAGAAAGAAGTAACATTAACATATTTAAAAGTAATCTACCTCAACGTTTATTTTCCCTGACTAGATGCAGTCAGATACAATCACGTGTCTCTCTAAATTGAAACACGTGGTTGTTCAAAAAAATATTGCCTTTTGATATATACTGCAGCAGATATCAATGAAGAGGATTAACATTATCATATTTATCAATAAAATACGTTAACGCATACCTTTTGCCATTGGATGATGTCGAATAAATTAACATACACTTGCCATGCTGCCTACAAGGAAAAATAGTAAAGGACGTCTATATCACAAATTATCATAAAAATAATAGCTGAGCCTAAAGAATATAATCAAATCAGATATGTTTAAATAGAAGATGCTTTGGTATCTACTTACCATTTCAAGATGTTCTTGGATTTATTCACCACTTGTTAGACAAGAAAATTATTCAATGATGGCAGCCTAACTGCAGCCACACATGCTATCATAACTACATTTGACGAAGAAAGAAGTGTAGATTGAAATCGACTCAGTGACCCACGCCCACAATTAAAACATTTAATTGATGACATATTGTGTCCTCTAGTCTGAAGAACAAGTCTTATTTTGACTAGTATTAGATTTAGTATATCAGTCCTAGCGACTATGTTTCTTTGTATCCTTATAATACAGGCTTTATGTTATGAGCCTTTGGCTTCGAATGCAGTAATGTCTTAGTCAAAGACTTACTAACCTCCACAAGCTACATTTATTTATTTTGAGCCAACGTTTATCATGACGCCGTGGAGGTCATGTGCATTTGTTTAATATTAGGATGGCTACAACCAGGCTGTTGGTCTTGTTTTCCAAATCACAGTTGGGTTAATGGAGGTCTATGTTTTGTGTTGGTCAAGTAGTCACGCTTTACGTGTGGTATTAGCTTGGGTGGGAAACCCGTGGAACTACACTTGAGTCATAATGGAGTCCGCGCAAATAATACCCTTTTGTCTTTGCCTGTTTTTTGGCTCCTATTGTTTTTGGTGTTGCTCTTAGTGTAATTGCAATTAGAATTGTTTGTACTATTGAATGCTCTGGCAGTACCGAAAGGGAATGAGACCAGCCATAGTACTATTTTGTTGACAACTGCTTGGTAGCCATCAACCACTGTTATCTACAGATATTTCTATTGTATCATTATCCTAAGTGTTTTAAGGATATTGTCTTTAAGACCCAGTCAAGCTAGCTGATTTAAATTTATATGTATATCTTGTTCAATACCTTTTGTTAATAACTATTTAATTGTTTTCTCCTTTAGAAAACTTCTACCTGTAGCCTGGTTCCAGCGCAGCCCTTGTAAAAAGGTCACCGAGTCGATTTCAATCTCCACTTCTTTCTTCGTCAAATGTAGTTATGATAGCATGTGTGGCTGCAGTTAAGCTGCCATCATTGAATAATTTTCTTGTCTAACACGTGGCGAATAAATCCAAGAACATCTTGAAATGGTGAGTAGATACCAAAGCATCTTCTATTTAAACATATCTGGTTTGATTATATTCTTTAGGCTCAGCTATTATTTTTATGAGAATTTGTGATATAGACATCCTTTACTATTTTTCCTTGTAGGCAGCATGGCAAGTGTATGTAAATTTATTCGACATCATCCAATGGCAAAAGGTATGCGTTAACGTATTTTATTGATAAATATGATAATGTTAATCCTCTTCATTGATATCTGCTGCAGTATTTATCAAAAGACAATATTTTTTTGAACAACCACGTGTTTCAATTTAGAGAGACACGTGATTGTATCTGACTGCCTCTAGTCAGGGAAAATAAACGTTGAGGTAGATTACTTTTAAATATGTTAATGTTACTTCTTTCTTTCGTAAATTATCAAAATATTAATATTTAATTGTATTATTATTATTATTATTACTACTATTTAGCACCGCGTCTTACTACCCGTTCGGGTGATACGCTTTAAGTACTAACTACGCTAATGGATTAGGAATTAGTAAGGTTGAATTAGAGGAAGTGAACCTGCATTTGCGTGGAGGGAGAGTGGAAAACCATTTAGGAAAAACCACCCCAGGTTCACCCGTACCGAGATTCGAACCTCAATCTCCCCGTCCTCAGCAGTCAAGCTCAACACGACAAGCGCGTTAGCCAACTACGCCACCGAGGCGGGCATTTAATTGTAGCTGTCCAATTTGTCTGATTGGCATGCTACACAAGGAATACGATTAGGGGTCTGCGAGCTTGGGTATTTTCATTTGAGTCAAGTATTCCTAAAACCTCTCGAGTTTGAATCGAGTTGGTAATATATTAATAATTTTGAAATGTATAGAGTATATTTTTGTTTATTTTAAATGTATATAGGTATCACATATTTAAATTTTCAGATTAAAAAAATATACTATAGGCTAATACATGTTCTTAAAATATGAATGACACTCATTTTTATAAATATAAATTATTTTAGGAAAAAAAAGTTAATAAATGGAAATATTGGTTTTTAATCTGTAAATAACATATAAAAAACTCAATCAAAAATAAGACCACTAAAAAAAGGACTATAAAAAATTTAAATGGCTTCAACACTTATGTCTTTAAAGACTTTAAAATTACACTAACAATCATAAAAAATGAAATAAAATGAATAACTGCATGATGGCTTGGAAATGTACAGTAAGATAGTGTTGAAACACTGCACAATAATATCAGGTGAGTGATAAATGTGGTGTAAGTGGTAAAAGTGGTAAATGATAAGTTAGGCCAAGATATAAACAAACACACTTCTCTCTTCATTTCTTCAAACACTTTTACACTTACAATTTCTCCAAAACTTCCACAGTAGATCATTGTTTTGAGTTTTAAAAAATATTTCTTTTTCATTAATATATCCTAATATGAAAAATAAACATTTCCAAAAATTCTAAACAATGTGCAACATTGGACATTTGAAAAATTGGAAAGTGTAAAAGTGTAAGACGAAATAAATTAGTGTGTTTGTTTATATCTAGACCCAACCTAACTATCCTTTCATGTTGGCTTCCTTCAATATCACTTTACATTAATGTTGAGTGTTTCTACACTGTCTTGATAAAAAGTTAATAAAACTGATGTTTTAATAAGCTAATATTTCCCCAAAATATGCTTCAGTAACTTACTTTACTAAGAAAACGTTAGAATCATAAACAGTTAGAAATTTGAAGTGTTTTGTTAAAAATAATATGTCTAAAATAATATTTCTGGTAAACAATATTAAGTAGTAAATGATTTTTTTAATATAAATGTGGTAATTTTAGTAAAATAGGTTGTAGCATAAATCACAAGACCTGAAAACTAAAAACCTCTGGAGGCCCAGTGTTTCGAACATGGACAAATGGACTGCATGGTGGAATGGGAATGGGTAGAGGCAACTCACCTTCACTTTATGTTGTCTGATTGGTATTGTCTTGGAGCAGTCAGTTTCATTAACACCCTCACATAAATAACCGAGATTGAACCGCTTCCAGGTGAAAGTTCACGGAACCTATAACCATCACTTATGGGCCTATCAAGTCTCAGCACGCGACTCACTAAATCAGCAGAACGAAAAACCACGCCAGCGACACTTGGCGGGAGAACAATAGACCTAGAGGGGTCCAGGTAAGTTCTTGTTGCCTCCAAGAGTGAGGAAAGGTTAATCCAGGTGTAAGGTGTTCAAGAGAATATAAGAAAAGACCAAAAAACAGTCTAAACCTAAACAAAAAGCAATCAAATCACAAAACAAACAAAAACTAACTAATTTCGAGGCATAGAGAACCTAGATAAAGGAGCACTATCCAAAGAGATAACATAGATGACTGAATCATGCAGTACAGATTAATGGTACTGATCTAACAATAAAACAATTTACAAACATAGGTATTGAAATAAATATGATAAACATTGATTTTATACAGGTTAACCAAAATGATTCTATAACTAAATAGCAACCGAATTTAGTGTTGGTTTTGTAGCTAAATAGTTTTAAATAGTTAGAAAACATTTAATACAATATTATATTCTAGTTATTACATTTTTAATTTAACATAACTTTTTATTATTTTAGAAAAGGACCAGATAAAAATAGTAAAAAAAACATTCAATTATTTAGTCATCTACTTAGCTATGTTTATTTTCATTGCTTTGTCATTGCAATACAAGTAAACATCCTCGATCAAGTATAATACAAAATGGATGACAATATTGAATACATTTTCTGGTCGAAAGTGGTTCTATAGCTCTATTACATTATTAATGTGATAATTAATATTAGTTTTTAACAGTCTGTTAAGTAACTGAATAATTTATATTTGGAAATGTCTGATATTATCTTAATTAAATAGCCTATGCTTACTCTTGCGTTTTAAAAATTGATTATCAAGTACATCAAGTGAAAGCTTTAAAATGATGAGCCTACGAAACTTTCGATCTTTATCTAGAGTTTTAAGGACGAACTCAGCTCGAAGCTTGGAATCTGAGTACTCGCCGAGCCCTAAATATCATCCCTTCTTTACTTTGTTGTCACTATACAAGGACTTAAAATATGTGCATTTTCTTAGATGGCTTTTTGTTAAAGTTGCCAATAATAATAATGATGATGATGATGATAATTTAGTAATAATAATGATTATGATTAATAATAATATGATGGCTTTTCCCTTAAATAGACATATTATATGTTCGTATCCAATGTCCATTTCCTGTATTAGTCCTACATATTATTCTTTCCTTTTAAATGTTCATTTCTAGATGTCCTATCATTCTTTACCGATTTCCTTTTTCTGCCTTTAGTGTATTTTGGTTTCTTCTTTTAGGAAGTTCTTTTGCACATTAGACACCCCTTTCTAATGCGTTCAGATATTATAACAATCGATTTTCTTTAAAAGGCAGCCGTTAAATTTTTGCCCAGTGGCAGCAATGTGAAGTGTGAACTGTGTTTTTCTTTTCACCTTCCTTGTACCTTATTCCGAATATAACAAAATGCCTTTAAAAAAATTTAAAAAGAGGTGATATCTTGTGTTGACAGAGTATTGAGGGTGACCTGACACCCAGAGTACTGACACTTTTACTAAACCGCGGTCTACTGGCCAGCGTGGTCAGAACACCTGTCTACCCACAGCTCATCGAGTCGGCCCTATCCGGGTAGAAGCCCCCCCAGAATATATCAACTGATGAACCAGCTTTTGTCAGCTGGGTGCGAACCGGAGGCCTCAATGCTGCACTTCCTTCACCTGGGTGTACCCCCTTCACTCACCACGTGCTCTGCTGCACTGGCCGCTCTCGGAAGCAAGTGACGCTACATTAGAGCATCGCCGGTCCACGTCCAGAAACACTCAGTGGGACAGAATAAAAACTGAACACACAGCGATTTAAAACAACGATGTTGAATTTATTTGGTGATTTTTCATTTTTGAAATCTAGAATAAAATATTATGATTTCAGGAGTTCATCTTTAATTGTTTTTACAAAGGATTTATGGACTCTTAAAAGGTTATTAAATCAAGATGGGATTGTGTGAAGCTTCAAAAACTTTGACTAGGTTTTAAAAAGATATGTTCTTAGACTAATTTTCACAAAAAAAAAAAATTGTCTTTGATAATTACAAAACTTGAATATTAAAAATATTGAAAGCTAAAAATCTTAAATCTTAGCACAGTCAGTAGGGTTTGGCACCCCTGAACATTTCTATTGTGTTTATTTGTCTTTTCTATTACATTAAGAGAAGAAAGAAGACATTAAATAAAAATAATTTTTGTGTAAACAAACTTACTAAAAGAAAATTTGTGAATTTGTTCTTTTATTTTTTATATAATTATAAATGAAGATATATATGTCTATGTAATTTTTTTTATATATATAATTTTATAAATCTATGTACTTCCTGAAAAATTGTATTTTGAGTTCAATCGAAGAGCAGACTGAACTTTTCCACAACCTCATAAACTATTCTAGTGGAAAATAGGATATGCGCAGGGTGACAACTGTAGAAATAATAACCAGATATAACCATAATAAAAATAAGTAAATAATTAATAAATGTGTGCAAAACAAATGATTAGTATAAATTATCATACAAATTGGAACTATAGTTAGGAAATTTTGAGATATTTGACTTTGAACTTATATCTGACATGCAACTAGTCGGCTAAAATCGCCAAGTTTAAGGTGCTACAGTTTCTATATTTGAAATTATGGCAGGAGCACACCTGGTGGTGTAGGTAGTACTATAGTATGGTTTTGGTAAGAAGAACAGTAGAAGTTAGTTAATAAAGTTACTAAAACAATTTTAATGTATTCATACAGCAAGTCACGTCATTTGCAGATGTCACTTTTGATAGATATTATCAATACCTACCAAACAACACCAATAATATAAGATATAATTTTTGTGTAAACAAACTTACTAAAAGAAAATTTGTGAATTTGTTCTTTTATTTTTTATATAATTATAAATGAAGATATATACATTTTTTTCTAATTTTATAAATCTATGTAATTCCTGAAAAATTGTATTTTGAGTTCAATCCAAGAGCAGACTGAACTTTTCCACAACCTCAAACTATTCTAGTGGAAAACAGGATATGCGCAGGGTGACAACTGTAGAAATAATAACCAGATATAACCATAATAAAAAAAGTAAATAATTAATAAATGCGTTTAAAACACATGATTAGTATAAATTATCATACAAATTGGAACAATATTTAGGATTTTTTTTAGATATTTGACTTTGAACTTATATCAGACATGCAACTAGTCGGCTAAAATCGCCAAGTTTAAGGCGCCACAGTTTCTATATTTGAAATTACGGCAGGAGCACACCTTGGGGTGTAGGTAGTACTATAGTATGGTTTTGGTAAGAAGAAAAGTAGAAGTTAGTTACTAAAGTTACTAAAACAATTTTAATATATTCATACAGCAAGTCACATCATTTTCAGATGTCACTTTTGATATATATTATCAATACCTACCAAACAACACTCAATAATATAAGACAATATTATCAATGTTGGCCGCGAAGAAATAAGTTTTGATTTTCTCTACTGTTCTTCGAACCAAAATCAGGGTGTAGGTACCTACAAGCACCCTACATAGTCGTGGAACTTGGTGCTGTGGTCAGTTTCATGGTTTAAATTTTTCTGTTATCTAATCATACTTATCGTCAACCCTTAGTTGATAAGCCCCTCCATTCTACTGTCTAAGACTGCCTAATCTAACTATAAATATTCCTTGGTTGATTATTTGATATGTTTAGTTATTATGTTCTCCCTAAGGTATATTAAATCACCATTGGCTGTGAAACTTGTTAACGCAATAATCATACCAACAAATAATTGTTTCTTTATTAAAAATTATTTATTATATGTAGAAGATAAGTGAAAATTATGTAATTACATAAATTCCCATGATATATTGCAAATTATAGGTGAAATAATATTTTACATGTTGAGAAATAAATATTAACTTTGTAAATTAAGTATAACATTACACTAGTTATTGTATATATGAACATATAATTCACAGGGTACAGAAGTGTTGTAGATTGAAATACATTTTTTATATATCACAATACTAAAACAAAAGTCAGTTTTGAACATATAAAACGTGGAAAACTGTAAAATTAAACAAATAATCCAATATACAGTTTAGATTAATATCAAAATAATTGTCCAGCGCTTTCAAATATCTTAGAACATTGGAATATATAGCATCGCCTAAATTATAGTCCCAACACACTACCAAATTCGACAATTCTAAAATATGTTTTTTTTATATCATATATCTTTTTTATTGTATAAACTATATATTTTAATACAAAATTGTTCTGGCTATTTTTTCTTAATGCTTAATTTTCAAAAATGAGTTGATTCTAAACTGCCGTAAAATTATCTTTATTTGTGTAAAAATGACAGTACATCAATTATACAAAGATTTTTTTTAATCCTATGATTTAGTTAAAAGAAACAAATTGGTAGGTATGAGCCTTTAGCTAAGTTTGGTTTTTCGAAAAACTTGACAAGCTAATAGAGGTATTTTGACATATAGCCCAAATTTGTAACCTATTAAAACACTTGTGGAAAAAAAACGATTGATATATAAGTATATATATATAAGTGAATGGATTGGATGTCACTGATCAAATACTTTCGTAACTTATCATGAATTGAAACAAAGAAATAGGCCCCCAAGGGAAAATAAAATAATAATTTAGTTTCCATTTTTTAAATAGTTTTTAATTCAAGCTATATATTAAAATGCCTATATTTTAATTTAAATAATATCTACTCTTCGTTCTAAGAGCAGCTAAAACAAATTTATTACTGGCATATTATTCCATAATTAAAGTTTTGTAGAAGGTTTGCTATGATTAAGCCTCGTTTATTTACTATATAAATTAGACACTATTTTTAATATTAAATAATAAATAATTTTTGTGTAAACAAACTTACTAAAAGAAAATTTGTGAATTTGTTCTTTTATTTTTTATATAATTATAAATGGAGATATATATATATATTTCTAATTTTATAAATCTATGTAATTCCTGAAAAATTGTATTTCGAGTTCAATCCAAGAGCAGACTGAACTTTTCCACAACCTCATAAACTATTCTAGTGGAAAACAGGATATATGCAGGGTGACAACTGTAGAAATAATAACCAGATATAACCATAATAAAAATAAGTAAATGATTAATAAATGTGTTTAAAACACAGGTTTAGTATAAATTATCATACAAATTGGAACAATATTTAGAAAATTTTGAGATATTTGACTTTAAACTTATATCAGACATGCAACTAGTCGGCTAAAATCGCCAAGTTTAAGGTGCCACAGTTTCTATATTTGAAATTACGGCAGGAGCACACCTGGTGGTGTAGGTAGTATTATAGTATGGTTTTGGTAGGAAGAACAATAGAAGTTACTTACTAAAGTTACTAAAACAATTTTAATATATTCATACAGCAAGTCATGTCATCTGCAGATGTCACTTTTGATAGATATTATCAATACCTACCAAACAACACCAATAATATAAGACAATATTATCAATGTTGGCCGTGAAGAAATAAATTTTGATTTTCTCTACTGTTCTTCGAACCAAAATCAGGGTATAGGTACCTACAACCAGCCTACATAGTCGTGGAACTTGGTGCTGTTGTCAGTTTCATGGTTTAAACTTTCTCTTATCTAATAATACTTACAGTCAAGCCTTAGTTGATAACCCCCTCCATTGACTGTCTAAGACTGCCTAATCTAACTACAAATATTCCTTGGTGTATTATTTGATATGTTTAATTATTATGTTCTCCCTAAGTTATATTAAATCACCATTGTCTGTGAAACTTAATAATCATACCAACAAATAATTGTTTCTTTATTAACAATTATTTATTATATGTATAAGATAAGTGAAAATTATTTAATTACATAAATTCCCATGATATATTGCAAATTATAGGTGAAATAATATTTTACATGTTGAGAAATAAATATTATTTTTGTAAATTAAGTATAACATTACACTAGTTACCGTAGATATGAAAATTTAATTCACAGGGTACAGAAGTGGTGTAGATTGAAATACAACATTTTTTATATATCACAATACTAAAACAAAAGTAAGTTTTGAACATATAAAACATAGAAAACAACTGTAAAATTAAACAAATAATCCAATACACAATTTAAATTAATATCAAAATAATTGTCAGACGCTTTCAAATATCTTAGAACATTGGAATATAGTCGCAACACACTACCAAATACTAGAATTCAAAAATATGTTTTTAAATATCATATATCTTTTTTATGGTATAAACTATATATTTTAAACAAAATTGTTCTGGCTATTTTTTCTAAATGCCTAATTTTCAAAAATGAGTTGATTCTAAACTACCGTCAAATTATCTTTATTTGTCTAAACATGACAGTACATCAATTATACAAAGATTTTTTTTTAATCCTATGATTTAGTTAAAAGAAACAAATTAGAAGGTATGAGCCTATAGCTAAGTTTGGTGTTTTGAAAAGATTGACAAGCCAAGAGGTATTTTGACATATAGCCCGAATTTGTAGCCTATTAAAACACTGTTGTGGAAAAAAATGCTTTATATATATAGGCCTATAAGTGAATGGATTGGATGTCACTTATCAAATACTTTCGTAACTTATTATAAATTGAAACAAAGAAATAGCCCCCCAAGGAAAAATAAAATAATAATTTAGTTTCCATTTTTTTAATAGTTTTTAATTCAAGCTATATATTAAAATGCCTGTATTTTAATTTAAATAATATTTACTATTCGTTCTGTAACGTTTATTGGCGTAAACGTTACAATATAAGAAGACTAAACGGGCAAAAGAACAATATTCTACCAAAACACCAAAGTAAACATGGGAACCAACTCACCATAATGCACCGTTCACCGTAATTGATCCCGTCTCTCGCCGACCACCCCACCCCCCGGCGAACACTACATTCACGCCCGAGTGTTGTTGAACTAAAGCGAGTGGAAGGCGTGTCGGACTGAGCACCCATTGCATCATGGGAAGAAAATGTTGACAAGTGATGACCTTGTAACAAATATGTGAGGCTCTGGACGTTTCACAGATGATGTAGAATGTTCTCCCGTGAATTCCTACCCTTTCCCTCTGGTCAATTGTATATGTTCTACTCTGTTCTTTGTTTCCCGTCGTAAGACACATGCTAGGATAATGCTAAGGTACAAAATTCTATTTCGGCCTGTATACTTCTAAATTTCCTTTCAGACTTATAAATATTTATTTAGGATTTAAATTGATCTTTATGATCTTAACATTTATCATGAATTGGGCTTATAGTTTTGTTTGTAATGACAAACAAAATGTCCCCTCTGGACACACTGGCAATTATTACATTTAATTAATGGTACTTAAACTTTTTTACGTCATTGTTGGATAATGACAGGTATTGTAGGAAAGGCATGCCCGACGCGGCGCATGACATTTTGGTAGACATGCTATTTATGTTTTTGAATCCTTTTAAAACCCATCTGGTTTTAAAAGCGATTATTGTTTTGTTTGAGTGTGACCATTGTCAGTCGTCGACCAAAACTCGTATGGCGTTGGCCTAGGTTAAATGGGAGTTATTTGTAGCCCGTATGGCTGTGTAATATTGATATTTATATTGTTATTTAAATAAGGATGGTACCCTGGGTAATTTTGGATTGCGACAAAATTTGGCAATACTCTTCTAGTGTTATTCTGTTAGCCTCTGGTGGCTTGAACGTTGTATTGCGGGTTGCCGCGCAGACCCAAAAAGGGGCCATAGACTAATAATTGTATTAAACCTTTGACCATTGTGGATCAATGTTGTTATGACGACATTAGTATTTGGGTATAACCCATTATTTTCTTTGTACATATATATATATATATTTATCCTTTTACCTATTTGTGTTAATCATATTTCAATATATAATATCAATTGTTATCTTTTCAAATAAACATACATTTTCTATATATCTTTTAATTTAACGAGTTATTGGTGTAACTTTTCAAAAGTTTCTCGACCTCCCCCTAACTTCCCACTTTGCTCTAAGTGTGTATATATATATATATATATAACAGATAATAATTTTGGGAGAGTTCATGGAAGCAAAAAGGCCGTATAAGCCAGGGAGATAGGCTTATACACCTTATGTGTCCTATCAGCTCCTCTGCAATTATTGTTTTTTTTTGTTTTTGTTTTTTTTTGCTTCTTTTAGTTTTTGTATATGTGCACCAGCCCATTATCTATGAGAGGAGAAGGGCCTTGGTGTTACAGTTCTAAGAGCAGCTAAAACAAATTTATTACTGACACATTATTCCATAATTAAAGTTTTGTAGAAGGTTTGCTATGATTAAGCCTCGTTTATTTACTATATAAACTAGACACTATTTTTAAAATCTGCCAAGCACGTCTAACAAAATTTATTTTTTATTATTTTAACACACTTTTATATAACTTAATGCAAAAAATATAAAGAAGATTTATACAAATGTTCTCATATTTTTAATTGATTAAATTCTTAAGCTACTATAAAACAAAATTAATTCTAAATAACAAAATAAATGATAGAAAATGTGATAAAATAAAACTGTCAAGGATAAAGAAAATAGTTCCTATATATTATTGGAGATTATTTAAAAAAAAATTGAAAATTATGCAATTAAAATTGTATTTTGCGACCTCTGATATATTTTCTTTTCCTTTAAAGGTGTCTCTTTAGGTGAACCTCCACGAGCTTAATACCTTTCTTATTCCAATGGACCATGTCGACCTTCTTTTTAGGGGCACCAATAAATCCATAATATCATTCCATCAATTATTGGTTAAGTATATAAGATTAATATCTAAATTATGTTATTTTAGCTAGTTGAAAACATTATAGAATTTTGAATCTCAATATAAGCCTAATTTTACTTAACAAATTATACCCATTACTATTTCCAACCTGTGGCCTGTCATAGCTTATTATTATTATTATCATTATTATTATTAGCACCGCGTCTTACTACCCGTTCGGGCTATACACACTTAGGCTAATGTGTAATGGTAGGGTGATTGTGAGATGAAATGAAGGACCTACAGTTTAACGTGGAATCCGAACCACGGTGGAGGCCTGGCATTCCCCACATTCACAAGATGTCTTGTCAGAAGTGAAGGAAGGGTTTGGTAATCAGATAAATCTTTGCCGGGACCGAGGATTGAACCCCGGCCACCAGCATAGAAGTCTGACACCTTACTCCTAGACCGCCAGGTCACCGACCATAGCTTAATAAACCTTACAATCCAACTTAAGACTAAGACAAGCACAACACCCAGTCCCCAGCCGTTAATTCATCAATGTGAGATGGTAAACACACATTTCATAAATGATAAATTTTCGGCCATGCCGGAAATAGAACCCGGGACTTTTAGCCAAGTAAGCAGACACACTATCTACTGCTCTAAGGTGACTGATGACTTATTATAACTAAGATTATTTATCATTTAAAGTTTACTTTCAGGCTTTGAATGGAAAACCAAAGCAATGATTCAAACTCGTGGCCCGCTAGGGAGTAGAACAGTATGGTAGTTTTTGTTAATTAAGTAGCCCCTGGACATTCTCCCTTCCCCTACCATATCATTCCCCCTTAATTATTTTATGTATACACCACTGGAGCGGAGTCATTTGCCTTCCCCTCCAGATACCTTTTTATAATTATTTGTATTTTGGTGCAGCATATCTTTTAAAAAGTGAAAACACTGGCCACACACCGTTCGAAGGGGTCCAAGTTGATAGTTCCATCTTCTTGGAGGAACAAACCATAGATTCCCAACACCCGCACTGCATTTCGTTATGAAAAAATAATGTAACTATCAGCCACGGGAGCTCTAGCAGCCAATAGGTTGAAAATATGTTTATTTTTGGTAATAAAGTACATATTTCACTAATAACGGATGCTACGTGGTCTAAGGGAGAAAGTTTGCAATTTACTTAAAACCAGTTGCTGAGGAATTTGGCATAAAAATCTTACAGCCATAACTAGAAATGAATTGATGTAGCCTAAGCCATTAAATCAATATAACTATCAGCTTCTTCCCCAAACCAGAAACATTCCTCAACCTCTCTGCTCAACAGACACTTTCTGAAAGGCAGCTAGTGAGTATGGAGGAACTATAACATCACAGTGCCAATAATGGCGTCGGCACACATGACGGTATGTATGGAGATATCTTGTGTACTGCACACACGAGCACCATTGTTTATGTATTTGTCATTGAAATTCCTTTTTTTCATTTAAGTGGACCAGATAAACCCGTAGTTTGGGGACCCCTTCTTTAAAACATGGGTTAATGAATTTGTTTTTAATATAACAACTTTACGTACAGCGCATTTTGATCACAAACTTGTTGTACCTCAACAATTTAACATTGTCTTCCATTGAAATTTTTGGGATAGTTTGCACTGTGAGGACGACTACATTTTTATTGTGGCTTGATAGTAATTTGACTATTTTAAGTAGCCTCATCTTTAAGATGCCCAGCCTTGTCCCTTGCTGTGAACATAATATTAAAATAGTGGTTAAAAATATATTGTTTATATACAGTTAGCCAATTACAATAACACGCACTTGATAAAAACATTTTAAATTTATATTTTACCATAAAATGGTTGACACCAATCATCAATAGAATGTTGTTAAGCAACGGCCTACTGTTCAGTAGCACACTCTGTAACAGTTGTGCAGCCTTCTGGTCAGAGAGAGACGCCCCATTTGCTGCTATTAACATAGTTACAAACAAAACTAGATTTACATTATTAAATTTGCATATGGTTTGTGACAATCCCAAATAAAATTAATCCCCTTGTATTATTTTATATTTTATTGCTTCTAGGCTATGGGTGGTGTATTGAGGGTCTGTTTTCCTAAATGATTTCTTGCACATATTGTAATGATATTGGTCTAATTAACTCTAAATTATGTAAAAAGTGGATGAAGGTAATTTTTATTTAAAGTAATATATGTAGAGTATCCTTTTAAGATTCATCCATGAAGAAACACACGTTTCTCAGAAACAATGTGAAAAGGATTTCACCACTAAAATATATTTTGTATACCATCTTTCCTGTTAAAAGAATAACTGCGTCAATTCTTGTTAAAGGGAACAAATTCATAGTATTTGGCAAAAGACGCCATTTCTCTATACCAATAAGAAGCTAGCCTTCACAAAACCTGTCGCCAGGACTCTTTCTATTAGTTGAATTTTACACTGTTGAGGGGAGAGAAAGGCAAGCGGTATGTTATATATAAACCGTTGTGCATATGTTTAAGGCAGATACCGCCCACGCACAAGTCAGTCAGAGCCACACATTGGCACTCAGTCTAACACAGTATAAATTAACTTACATTAATATCACAAGTGTGCAGTTGATATAAAACATTTAATTGGAATATGTATACGTAATTAACAGGTGTAATTTAAATAAACCGTGTGTGAATAAACAGCCATCAACATTTCTCTTTATTCAATTTTATTAATATACCGATTTAATTTGTGCTCCAACATGGAGCTATAGACAGCTGGTTAAAAGGTATATTTTCCATACAGTGATGATAGGTGCTCGACCACGGAGCTATAGACAACCTAAACATCATCACAGCCTTATTATATCAGGGAATTAATCCGTAGTGTTACAATCGACACCCAAAGCGGGGTGATTCATCCCATAGTGTTACAATTGACGCCCAAAGCGCGGCTCCATTCATTCAATAGTCTTACAATATGTTGGTACATTTCCTCTCAATTGTATTGTATTAGCCATCCTACCCCACAGGAGTAGTAGTAGGCCAATCAAAGTAATGTTTATATATTCTTTAAGATACCGTACTAAAAAAAATCATGATTGAAGGTTATATGTACCTTTATTAACCACTGAAACAAAAATTCCTATACTTGGTGAATAAAATATTTAAATAATATGTTATGACTGTATCATCGGTAAGCCTACTTTAGATTCTCTAAATGAGTCAGCTTAGCGTTGCAGAGACCAGAGTTTTATCCTGTTTTATGCTTGGAGAAAAATTATTTGACCGCTGGTAAGTGATATTACGTGTCAAACAGTTTTTTTTTAAGAACAGCTTCTTGCTACCCGTTCGGGTTATACGTTCTCGGACTAATTTAATTAGAGTAAAATAGAGTTATCTCGTTGACAAATTCCCAACTATGTTGGTCTTGTACCAACATCTTTAGACGGTCAAATTGTAATTTCATTTTAAAGACATTTTTTTAATGTTTTTAGTACGTGTTTGCAATTTGTTTAAAAGAATTGAATAGTATTTAAATATGGAAATTTAGACACATATTATTTGAAAAACAAAAAAATTAAGCTATAAGCAAAAACGAGAATGTGCAATAGAAAACATTTGTTTCAGTCTGGCAAGGAATGTTTGTAGATATTCGTTTTTAAAATACTAAGTTGTGTACTGTTATCGTATCCCATACCTGATATTTAACATTATAGTGCTTTGATATCTGTTCATCACTAAATGTTTATTGAAATGCACATACATTCGAAACAATCCAAGAGAGCTTCAATATATTTTAATATCGTATTTAACAGTTAAATAACCCGTTTCGAATAGGTTAAGGCATCATAAAATATATTTAATTGCCAATAACAAGGAGATTGGGGGTCTATTCTCGGTTGGATGTGATGAAAGTAATTCCCTCTAGATGCGCTCACACTCTCCCTCCTCGCAAGTGTGGGTACACAAACACTAGATTACAAAGTAATTGCAACAAAATATAAGCTACTACATACCTTTATTGAAAAGTTACATACACACCTAATTCAGAAAATAGAACTATATTAGACAAAAGAAAAATAACCATATTTAAAACATGCCATGCACATGCTAAGAGTAAGAATGAAGTCTCTAGGGTCAGTCGGGGTAAATGTGAACAGTTTTTACTGACTCTTTGTTTAGCCTTGTTTAAATAAAAGTAATGATAAATTTAAGTACCTATGTTTAGGCATAAATATAATCGGTGAACCTTTTAGAAATAATTTATGACTATTCCGAAGCGAAAAAAAAAAGGGGTTTTATATACTGTTCACAGTTACTCCAAATTTTGGGGTAGATGTGAACGTGTAATTTGGCCCCATATGATACTTTTAAATCCTTCTTGCAGTAAAATGTTTTCTCAGCCAAACACTTATTATTTCCTTAAAATCAAATTTATGTGTCAATATTCACATTTACAAAAAAAAAAATCTAAAGAAAAAAGGGATAAGAAAAATCAGAACCTAATAGAACATAAAGGTTATTATCCAAACAAAGGAACACAAACTCCTTTTTAAATTTGAAACTAAACTTATCCAGGCCTACCTAATACTTAATTCAGTCGGGAAATTTAAGTTTAAATTATTAAGACCTCTTTACACTACAGGATTTAGGAACATTTTCTCAACGATGCTTTCATCAGGAACGTTGGGGAACACAAAAGTTTTGGTTTTCTTTCTTATAAAAGAAATTTGAAGCTCATGTTTTATCACGGTAGTAACTTTTCCAATGTAATAAAAACATTTTTCTTTAGGGTTGGATTTTTTAAATTCCACGAGAACAAAATCTTCAATTTTTGCTTCAGTGCCGGCCAATGGTTCTAGAAAATCTTCAATATCAATGCTATCAAATGTGTCATCATAACTTTCTTGATCCGAATTATTATCTTCCGAACCATAATTTAAGACTGGTTCTGTTGTTCTGGGTCATCCTCATCTTCTATTTCAGACTCGGTTGTATTTTTCTTTTTCGTCATTTGTTTTTATTGTATCTTCCTTTTTTATCTTCTTTCTCATCATTTTTTTTTAATTTTAGAAGCTTCAGCATCTTTTAATCTCTCTATGACTTCTTCGGTAGTTAAAACTTCTGCGTACTTCTGTCTTTTTAGGTGTATATTTTGGGCTAAAGGTTTAGGGCTAAGTTTGTCTATTTCTTTACGTTGAGGAATATTTTTTATTTTACTCGCAAAAATGTCAACTACAAACTGTCTTTTTTCTGCACCTCTTCTTTTATTTTCTTTGCTTCGTAGGCCTATAATTTAGATGGATGAAACAGTTCTCGATCAAATTTAAGGGGTTCAAAAGGGAAAATACGGGTTGTTTTAAAACCATTTTTAATGTCGGCTAGCTTCACCCCTTCTTTCCAAACTTTTCCCAAAAATTCAGATTTATTTTTTTGTTAAACGTCCACATCTAACACCAACCTGTTTTTTTTTCAAACTCAACCAGTTTTTTTATCCCATAAAGTTTTAATAGGGCCAAAGACACATATGTCTAGAGGTAGTAGTCTTTCGGTCAAATGGCTGGGGAATTTCAGTAAAGTTATATTATTAGCAACTGCAGCTTGAACAACCCGTAGTCTATAGTGACTAGCATGGCCATCGAATAACAGTATCGCTTTTTGATTTGGTAATTCTTTTTCAGTTCTCAATCTCTGAACTTTCGGAATAAACAAAGACTCCATCCGGTTAAAAAAAAATGCGGCTTCCTCCATCCAGCCATTGCTAGTGGCTGAATACGTTGTGACAGGTTAAGCTGATTCAGAAATATGTCGAGCCTGAACTGTTGCTCATTTAAAAAAAAATAAGAGGAGGCAACGCAACTCCCGCAGCACTCACACAAGCCAAAACAGTTGTGTTCTCTTTACCGGAGCCCCCTGAAACTCTACTCAGTGGTTTCCCCTTCTCGCCCAAGGCTCGCAACTTAGAGGGATCACTTGGGAATCCCGACTCATCACAGTTAAAAATAAAATCCCCTTTATCCTTCATTTCATGTTCTTCGTAATCTGTTCTTAGCATGTCAAAAAAATCATATATACTTCCGGAATGCGAGCATCCATACTTACTTTCTGCAGCATTTCTGACTTCTTTAGCGATAGTAGCAGATGTCGTTTCATGAAGCCACTCTACCAATCATGACCAGGTCGATTGTTGACAAAAGGAGTTTTGATGGTATTATTAACAACAAATTCTTGAACTAAATCCAGCAATTCTTCTTTGTCACAAGGGTAGCAAAGTTTGCTGCATGCAATCAGACATTCAACAAGTAATGATTCTGTAGCTGCATCTCAAATGGTCGATCTACCAGATCCAATTTTATCTGCAACAAAGAGAAGTCAAAGATATCACGTTTCGGTTTAAAAAAAGGTAATTTTCAAGTATTTTATTTGTCACTTGTCCTCTTTTTGTGGGGTTAAAATTATAGAATTAGTAGACAGGTAAATGAATAAGAGAATAATATTAAAATTGTACCTCGTGATGATTTTCTTCCCTCAATCCTGTAGTAAATGGTGGTGGCAGGAATTCCATAAAAGGCATCTGCTTCGCAGAGGGTCTTATTAGAATTTTCGACATCTGCCACTGAGGTTTGCAAAGTTTCCACGGGGTAGGGTGAAGGGGGTTTCTTCTTGATAAAATTTCTAGGCATATTGTATCTGTAAGTAACAAAAAAACTAGATCATATGGGTGATATAAGGCAAAATTTTAATGTTCACATTCACCCCATGAGGTGTACTTCATGGGGTCAATGTGAACAAACCTAAAAAAAAAAAAAAAGCATTTGAGAGTAGATCTGCTGAAATATCCTGGAATATTATTAGTTTACATCATATTGATTAGAAAAAAAACAAAAAGTAATAAAAAATAAAATTGTTTAACTTACCTGTGATACAGATTTCAAAATCCTTCCAAATTGTTTTTCAAGTTTTTGTTACTCTGTCATTTCACTAATCACTCTTTGCAAGTAAACAGCAAACTATTTTCATAATAAGCAAGCAGTTTGGCCACACTAACGTCTAGAAACATGTACCAGTGTCAAATTTCTATAAACAGTAATTTCCCGGGAGTTATGAAACGTGTTCACAATTACCCCGACTGACCCTACACACAATTTTCAAAAATATTTTCACCAACCTATATTTTTCTTGGAATACCTCTCTTCCCCCTTTCCAATAAAGCCAAAAATAGAAGGGATTAACGATCTGGACTTTACTTTCTGTCATTCATTGAAACAACGAGGTGTTTAGAAAGAAAGGAAACAAACAAGAATGACGTTTACTCCACTTTTTTAAATATGTAGCCATGTACTAGATATTTGATTCTTTATAATTAAAATCACTAAACATAGAGATAAAAATACAAAGTGTGCTCGTGGCGCAATTTCAAATATAGAAACAGTGGCACCTTAAACTTGGCGATTCTAGAGGACTAGTTACATGTCTGATATAAGTTCAAAGTCAAATATTTCAAAATTTCCCTAGAATCCTGGTTCTACGACTATGTAGGGTTGTTGTAGGTACCCAGTAGCGGATTTAGGCTTAGGCCCGTGAGGCCCGTGCCTAGGGCGGCAAATTTTGAGGGGCGCCAAAATTTTTAAGATGACTAAAATTAAAAATCGATTGGGTTCTGGAGAAAGATCATTTTCCACTCTGAAAAGAGTGAAAAGTTATTTGCGTGCAAGTATGAAACAAGACAGACTAAATGCACTTGCATTACTAACCATTGAAGCACAATTGGTTCAAGAAATTAAGTATGAGGAGGTCATTGATATTTTCGCACAGACGAAAGCAAGAAAAAAGTTTATTATATGATTAATCAGATAAAAATAATTTATATTTTAATTACAAGCAATTTATTATTAATTCTATATTTAATTGTTATGTTAAAAAAATAAATTTTTAATTTATACCTGAATTAGATTTCTTATTATTATTATTTTCATTATTTTATATACACACACATATATGTATATATATGTTTTAATATATATACAGTTATAAAAAAAAGGGCGCCATATTGTCTCGGGCCTAGGGCGTCCTCAAACCTAAATCCGCTACTGTAGGTACCTAGTACTACCTACACCACCAAGTGTGCTCGTGCCGCCATTTCAAATGTAGAAACTGCGGCACCTTAAACTTGGCGATTTTATGAGGTTAGCTGATGAAAGTTCAAAGTAAAATATCTCAAAATTTCCAGAGGATCCAGGTTCTACGACTGTACAGGATTGTTGTAAGTACCTAGGACTACCTACGTCACCAAGTGCGCTCGTGCCGCAATTTCAAATTTAGAAACTGTGGCACCTTAAACTTGGCGATTTTAGAGGACTATTTGCACGTCTGATGTAAGTTCAAAGCCAATTTTGGATATACAATGGTTAGTTTATTTTGGCAATTTCAAATTAAGAAACTGTAGCTCCTTAAACTTGGTGATTTTAGAGAACTATTTGCATGTCGTATGCATTTTCTTAAAGTGCCAGAAAGAACCACATTTTCGTACCGCAGATTAAAACGATTGTCTCAATTATGATAATTTACATTAATTATGGTTATTAAAGATATTACTCAATCATTTACTTTTTTAATACGCTAATATCTGGTTATATATATATATATATTTTTTTGCGGTATCTATTATGTATATTATAACCGAATCTGCTTTCATGTGCCATCTATTTTTTATTTGGAACTATATTAAATTGTTAGTTTTATTAATCTTTACAATGTTGGATTAAAACGGTTAGTTTATTGTGGATGAGGAGCTTTTCAGCCCGCTTCAAAAATGTCTTTATAATTTAAGTCTTTGCTAAATTTACACTTAAAAGTAAATATATTTGTTTAGTTTTTAGGCGTCACTTTAATTTGGAAAAGAACAAGTG
Source organism: Timema shepardi (assembly GCA_902151425.1). Classification (NCBI taxonomy): domain Eukaryota; kingdom Metazoa; phylum Arthropoda; class Insecta; order Phasmatodea; family Timematidae; genus Timema; species Timema shepardi. Next base: position 78,146 of record CABFVX010002760.1, on the reverse strand, counting down.
AGTTTAATTAGTTCCTACATTATAATCTGTTTTATAATATATTTATATATGATGTAAGAACATTATATTGGCTATATTTACAATCTGTAGAAATGTTCCCCCCCTTTTTTATACATATTATAAGAAACAATTTCAAATTAATACAGCATTCAATCATCTATATAATTAATACAAAGTAAAAATATTCTTATTTTACAGTTTGGTTACAGATAAAACAAATATATAAACTCTAAGAATTAACAATGAACCTGATATGATGGTTGTAATTGTTGTCATTTTTAAAGATGCGTTGGCCTCAATGGTAAACTAAGTTATCTTGTGAATTTATGTAGTTTACGTTAAAGCCAATGTGAAGCATTTTTACACAAAGTTAAATACAGATTTCTAAATTCTTAACCTATAAAGTAAAATGAGAAAATCCTATACATTGGGACAGTTATAATTATTCTTCAAGAAATTGAACATATTATTGCTTGCCTGCTAAGTTCTCATTAACACTTTGAGAATCCCCTTAGAAATTAAATATATTTCAGTACCCCCACACAAACTCCAAACAATAGGGAAAAAGAAACAGGCCTAAAATGCAATTATAAAAGGTGAGAACCCTTAAGAAGCAAGCAACCTTTAGGCACCTAAAAATAAATAGGCCTTTTATTGATTCTGGTTCTAGTTTCTAAGCATTTAATTTTTAGGGTTCTGTTGGTTCCTTCAAATTAACTTAATTTTCATTCTGGTTTCAGAATTGACTCCCTGGTTATTTAATCTTGCAAAGCAGGCATAATCTTCTCAAAAATACAACATTGACTCTTTTCAGGTGTAACATAATAATTCCACTATGCAACGTCGTGGGGGAAAGCGTATCCGCATGGATGAACCTCCTCCGCCAGAATATGAGAACCCAATGACGCCCATGGATGGGGGTGGGGTAGATCTGCAGGAACCATACACCCCTTACAATCCATACAGCAATCAACCCTCTACTCCACTACATTCAGGGTATGTAACTAATAACTTTAATTTAAATATTAATATTTTTTCTCTGTGGTGCACAGCAATTAAAACAAAAGTTTTAATAATAAACTAAAAAATTCTAAACACTCAAAGGCCCAAATGTTCCAATTTTAGATTGTGTGACCAGCCACCTTGATTATAATAATTAAAATGTTATTTTTAGAAGTCATCATCATCAACTGTTACCAGCCTGTAGCTGGGTCAGTTTAGTAAAATGCCTCCATCCTACTTTCCTTCCACCATTCTTCCTCCTCAAATTGTATACAGTCCTCTTGTCTCTCACTTGCACACTTTCTATTATCTGCTCCTCTCTCTTTCTTGGCCTCCCCTGTGGTCTTTTTCCCACATAAGCTACTTCATTTCCATCATTTTCTTTGGTATCTTCTCTTTTTCCATTCTCATTACCAGTACACGCCCATGTCAACTAACTCTTGTGGTGATATGTTGAATCCTACATTTCTCAAATTTTAATAGGCCACTAAATTTTCTTTCGAATCCTCAAATCTTTAAATATGTACAATATTATTTAGAGTAAAGATATTTAAATTAAAAAAAAAAGTCAATTAAGGCCAATGACAAATTATATTTTGTTTGACATGTCTATCAAATGTCATTGACAACAAAGAACACACTTTGTTTTTGTAAATTAATTATATTGTTTTATTGTTGTCCTTTTTTATTGTAATTTTATTTCTTTTCAAAATACAAATGTTGTTGGACCTATAAGTTACATAATTCCTTTTACCAATTGCTTAAAATTGTTAGGTCTATTTAAAGTCACCCGCCTCGGTGGCGTAGTTGGTTTACGTGCTAGCTCAACTGCTGAGGATGGGGAGATCGAGGTTCGAATCTCGGGTGAACTGGGGGGGGTTTTTCCTAAATGGTTTTCCACTCTCCCTCCACGTAAATGCGGGTTCACTTCCTCTAATCCAACCTTCCCAATTCCTAATCCATTAGAGTAATTAG
>CABFVX010002760.1:44272-73429 GCA_902151425.1 Timema shepardi | reverse complement strand
ATCCATGCTCAAAATATTACTCAAATCACGCTGATTTATATTAAGTTCACTTTTACACACAAACACATTAGCAAATACGTCATAAACTCATTTATTTACAAAACATTTAACAAACCACACGCCACACTATTTATTCTTAATATTCACAAGATTGCTGCAACTATTCGAAAAAGTTAAGAACTTGCAAATAAAACAAAATAATTTACTAATACAATAACAGTGTCACCAGCCTAAAAACTATTTTAGCAGCGCTAGTGTCTATACAAATGAAGCAAGATCCGCCTATTTAATAAGGTCATTTAAATTTAAAATAGCTAATTTCAAGAATTAAAAAAAACTATTCAAATAAATCAATAAATTCTCTATTGAATTTAAGGGTAAAATTTTGGGGGGGACGTGTCGCCCCCGTCCCCTCTACCAGGCACGTCCATGCTGTAAACAACATTCCAAGGGATGGAAATTCTGAGAGGGTGGCGGTCAATAAATGAGTACCTGTCATTTGGCCTAAAGTTTAGGCCAAATGACTTTTGTCGAACTTAACTAAATCAATTTTTGTATTCGAAATACATTTTAGGCCAAATGACTTTAGCCCAAATGACTTTTAGGCCAACTGACTTTAGGCCAAATGACTTTTGTCTAACTTAACTAAATCAATTTTTGTATTTGAAATACATTTTAGGCCAAATGACTTTAAATAAATGTTTTATGTTTAAGTTTTGTTCGTAAACATTCGCTATGATGTATTGTGATGTTAATAGAGGTCCTATTTAGTTAAATAGTATATACTATCATTTCTAAATACATGAGTCTTCTTTGGTGTAACTATTTACCAAGGTCTAAAGCAGTGGTTATCAAAGTGTGCTGCGCAACATCCAAGGATTAGCGCGATAGTTGCTTAATGCAAGATGTAAAATTTATTTATATAAAACTGTTTTAATTTCGAATGATTTTTAATTTTTATTAGGCTAATTTCCTAACAAAATGTAAAAATATGCATAGGTATACACTAAAGTACACTAAACCAGCAACATATTTGTATTAAAATCATACAACACTGGAAGGGGAGTGGAGGGTAGAGGGGTCGTGGCGCAACTTCCTCACTTGGATGTAAAGGATGTCACAGAGTAAAATGTTTGAGAACCACTGCTCTAAAGAATACAGGTCTCACAGCACTTTAGTTCCTTGTGATCAGGTAAGAAGCTAGAGAGCGCTAGTATATTTTCACAATAACACGCACTCCAGTCAACCAGTAGAAGAGTGTGAATAACTTAAGGTTTCAATTTATGATTTTAGCTTTTTAAGTACCATAGTGATTAAAACTAAAGCACCCCAATCACCCTCCTCATATATGGTAAAAAGACTTAATAAAATACAACAAAATAACTTATTTATAATAAACATACTAACTATCCATTTGTATTTGTTTACGATTGTAAAAGCACTTAAATTTGCTTTGTAATGTTTAATATTTGTAATTCTTTCGTCGATCCAGTACGGTTGAGTAATCTAACGTTGGCGACATGAAAACCTCACCCATATATGCATTCCTTGTTGCTACCGCCGTATTGTTGTGATACATAAAGAGGTTATGATGACTAACAATAAGCGTCTTTCAATAGCACATAGAGGTAGGGTGGGAAACTCTTAAAACACTTTTGTCGCCCCCCCCCTACCCCACCCAGCCGGTATTCGAAGCCCAACCTTCCCATTACTATCAAACTGGTATATACCACAATTTTCTTACGATGTAGGTAACTCGACTTACCGCCCGGTCTAGGTAAGCATTGGACAGCTCTGTTCAACAATGACTTAGAAAGGCTGTTGGAGAGGGAGGAGAAGGGTGCGTGATGGGGAGGTACACTTTCAAATTTCGAATCTATTTCGGTGACACAGTTTTGTACCGTTTTGTGCCAAAAACCAAAAGTTTTGTCCCCCATTTTGAGTAGTTAGCATATCAAAGTACTCAATCTAAGTTACTGCAGGAGTACTACTTTAAAATTTTGAGCTTTTGTCAATGCCAATGTTTTATAATGGTTTTGTACCGTTTAGTACCACAAACAAAAAGTTTTGTACCACACCCATTTTGAGTAAGCCTATTAAGCATATCAAAATGGCCATTACAAATTAAGAGGTGTTTACATCTTTAGAATTTTGAACTTTTTTTGATGCCAATGTTTTGTACTTGTTTTGTATCACAAACAAAATGTATTACATCCCCATCCATTTTGAGTAGTTGTAATATCAAAGTGGTCACTCAAATTTAATTCTGGGGTAATACTTTTGAATTTAGGAGTTTTTCTATGCAAACAATTTGCAGTAGTTTTGTACCACAAATAAAAGTTTTTTACCCCCATCCATTTTGGGTAATTATCACAACAACGTGGTCACTTAGAATAAAAAGTTAAAGTGAGAATCACTCCGAATAGCTTAGAGGTACATCCAAATTTGAAATATTTCTAGGCGAGAAATACTTTGTTATATGGCGTAGGCCTTAAAAGAAGATATTTATTTAAAATCAAGGCAAAGACTACTAATAGCTTCTAGAGTGATCAATTTTACAAAAAAAATTGTTGAAGGAGGGCCACTCTAAATAGTTTATAATATAAACAAACTGATTTAAAAAAATATAAGAGTAGAACCACTGTTTAAAAAATACATAAGCTCAAATATGAATGAGAAACTATTAAATGGCTTTAAACAGAACTCTAGTATTGTAAGTAACTATGCAATTTATAACTATGACACCCCCATTCCTCCCTATGAAAATGATTTGGATCCGCTTTTGAGGTAGTATGTTAATTACATTATACTTTATAAATCTCGATTAATCTGGTGAGATATTATACGCAAACCAAATTTATGTTACAAAGCGGTACAGAATTATTACAAAAAGTTTGCATTGAAAAAGTTCAAAATCATAAAGATCAACAACACCTAAAAAATGGGCTACTACAGTTACATGCATATTTTATTCAGTCCATAAATGACTGTTTCGACTGTTATTGACCCGGTCATGGGTACATGTTGACAAAATTCAAGTCACATCACATCTCTCGGGTTCAGATGTTGAATGTCTTCAAGCCAAAGTGATGTAATGTTTGATTTACAGCCATGTGCCTACTAATTCTCTGTGTATTCCTAGTAGGGTTGTGCTCTACCATCCGAAGAATGTTTTCTTGTCGTTCACATGTTCTTGCACGATCCTATGAAATATGAGCACTAAGAAGTACACTCTTAGTACAAAAATGGTTTAAAACTTTTGTGAACACTTTCCGATCATGTTCTGATTTTGAGTTCTTCAGTTACGAAATATTTTTGCCATTGTTATAACACTTCATAAAACACTTGCGTGTCCCCACAACTTTAATTTACTAACTGTATTATTCAGAGTACTGCTTGTGCATCAGTGAAGGGTAAGCGGAAAGAGAACAGATTTGCGCCTGGAACAGTCAAAACAGGTCTCTGAAAATATTGTGAGTAATAAACTTGGCACCCGCCTCTGTGGCGTAGTTGGCTAACGCGCTAGTCGTGTTGAGCCAGACTGCTGAGGATGGGGAGATTGAGGCTCGAACCTCGGTCGGGTAAACTGGGGTGGTTTTTCCTAAATGATTCTCCACTCTCCCTCCACGCAAATGCGGATTCACTTCCTCTAATTCAACCTTCCCAATTCCTAATCCATTAGCATAATTAGTACTTAAAGGATATAACCCGAACGGGTAGTAAGACGCGGTGCTAAATATTATTATTACTAAATAAACTTGGCTAATTGTATGATATGTGTAATCTGTGATGGATGTAGGATTTGATACATTGCGTCTAAGATGCTAATGTAACATAGGAGGATTTTAGCCCTATATTTTTTACCAAGAATTTGAATGAACCCCTTATTTTCAACAATGGTGTTAATGATTGCAACAATTATATTAATGTTGTGTTTTAAATAATATACCAAAGTAATTTTTTATAATTGTCGACAAATGTGTGTGTTTAAGCCAAGAAAGCTTGGGATTTGGTTTCATTTTATGTGAGAATACATGCTGCACATTGCACATATTTGGTAAACCAAATTCAACTATTTTTGGGAATTGATCCATGCCGAAGAAAGAGTACAGATTTGGTCACACTAACCTCATATGCCAGAATTTTCCATACTATGTTACATTCTCAAATATCACACATGCATACATACTTACTAACGCCATTCCCATACTGGGTAAGCAAGAAATTATGGATCTAGCTTAAAAAACAACTTTGTATGTAATCCATCCTCACTAACTTTCTCCACACTGCGCTATCCTTGCACACTCCCTTCGCTTCAACAACATTCATAAACCGAGCCATACATGCTCTTTTATTCTTACAACTGTTAATGTGTCTCTTTTTCACACATTCATCTACAACAGTTAACCACATATTACATGGTCTATGCCTTCCTTTAGATCCACACATTCTAACTTCATATGTTTGCTTCGTTAATCAATCCACACTAATCCTCTCAACATGCCCAAACCAATGTAAGACACTTTCGCATTGACCTATTTGGTTTAAAATGTTTATATAACCATAAAGAATATTTATTGTGATTAACAAGATTACGTGTTTATTTTTATGAGGTTAACTTAACTAAGGGTAGTTTAATAAAAACCTATTTATGAAAATTTCCTTCTAAACTATAATAATAATTATAATACTTGTCAGGACTACATCACTCATAGCTCAGTTTTGCATAAAGATAGCCAGTACTAATCTACTGATGTTTAGGGGGCACCCAAATGTGCTCGTCATACATTCTTTCTGCAGAGGAGAATATTTCCATGGTCCAATGGGGGGAAAGGTTGATGGTAATGATTATGATGGGGTGGAGCCAACGGAGATCTTGAACTATCTTTAACCCAATCAATCAAGCCCTGGTTACCATAGGAATTATTCCCCTTTCAAGAAAAATCTCCCGGTACCAGCCGAGAATCGAACCCGGGGCACTGTATTAAGAGGCGGCTGTCCAAACTATAATACACTATGTGAGAAAGTTTGTGCGATTTTGTTATACCATTTGTTATTAATGAAAGGGTTTTGTTTCTAGGACGGACATGTATGGAGACCAGTATGGGGAATCTTCAGGCAGCAACCATTTCCAGCCCCAACCAGTTCAGAACCAGTATGAGCAACAGCAGCTGTATGAACAGCCGCACTTCGACCAACAACAGCAGGCTCTTGCTAGCTACGACCAGACCTACGAGCAGCCGCCCACACCCGTCCGGCCACGTGTCACCCGTGCTCGCCTCAGAGGTAAGGCAAGATCAAAGATCTTATTCTTTGAGGGATAGAAATTTAATATCAGTCTTTCCATCCATAAGATTCACCAACAATTTCAAAATTATTGTCTAGAGAATATCAAGAGACATAAGTATGATAGTAGCAGTGAAATCAAGATTTTCCAAGGACTTAGTAAAGTATGTTTCTTAAATTGAACCCAATCATTAGGCTGGTTATATTAGGCTGTGTTTATAAATAATTCTAATAGTTTCCAGGCCAAAGGCTTATCCCTGATTATACTTGCACTTCCCTCGAATATTGTGAAATGTGCTTGAAATAAGTTTGTGTTTCCAAGTCCAACCAGTCATTTTCAGGTCGAGGCAAATTTTGTTTGGGCACGTTTTACTGCGTTTAACAATTTATAATGTAATAATATATTTATGTACTGTTTCCTCTCAAGTGAAAGATAATATTTGTTAATAATCTATTTACTTTATTTATTTTAATATTTGGAAATTCACCTTTGGATGTTTATTTGGGATAAGACTTGGCCAATTCTTATGAAAATAGACACTTTTGATACGTAAAATAGTTATTGATTCTTTGTGAAGAGTAATTTATTGCAAAACTAAAGTTAGCCTATTATATAAACGCAATGCATGCTTTGGTTAACCCCTTAAATGAGTGTTATTTAGCTGTACGTTGAGTATATTTTTCAAAAAATTTACTATAAGCTTATTACTCTTTTCTTTAATCCTTTTCACCAGTTACTAATCTAGGTTAGGTCTAATTTTAAATACTTTTTTTAGTTTGGCTCATTGTTATTATCATATCTGCTATTATCATTTAAATGTACAAACCTTAAATGAAGAGGGAAACAATGATCTGTCATTTTATTTCTTGAAAGAAAAAAGTAGTAAATGGCTTTTAGCTGGAAAAAAAACCCCAGTGAAGCTTTTTTTTTGTACATTTGGTTGTAATGTTGTTATTCCAATAAAACACTTGATATCTCAAGCATTTGTCTCCTCACACTCTTGGTTCTTATTTTGACATTTCAACAAACATTTTATTTGTTTATTATGGTCTGATTAGTGCACAGCTTAGTTTCATCAACAATAGGCTGTGCCAAGCTACCTCTAAAAACAATATATTTAAACATTTATCAAGGATTAAGATTTTCACATTCACATAAATAGGCCTACTAGGATTTGCATTGGAATAAAATTTGTTCTTACATGAACCAAACGTCTCCTTCTTGCTACTTGTTTTGATTTTATCTTGGTATAAACAAGGTGTTTGTGAAGATATTTGGCCCAAAAAGGAATGAGGCTTCTGGGTAGTGGAGGTTACATGATAATGAGTTACATACTTTGTACTTATCACAAGATATTGTTAGGACAATCAAGTCTCTCATATTACGATGGGCAGGACATGTAGAGCAAATGGGAGAATCTAGGACCTTGTTCAAATTACTGACTGGCAAACTCAACGGGAAGAGACCATTGATTGGGGAGACTTAGACGTAGATGGAAGGATAACATTAGAATGGATCTGAAGGAGATAGGGTGTAATGAGGTGGACTGGATAGAACTAGCTCAAGATAAGGATAGGGTGTAATGAGGTGGACTGGGTAGAACTAGCTCAAGATAAGGATAGGGTGTAATTAGGTGGACTGTATAGAACTAGATCAAGATAGAGATAGGTGGCATACTTTTTTAATTGCAACAATGAACTTGAGTCCCTAATGCCAAAGAGTAAGTAAGTAATATTTTTTTCTGAATATTTATATATAAATAAAATAATTATTATATTATTAATAATTTATATTAATATAATATATTAACTATCATTATTATTAATATTATTTTTATTTAAAAAATCTTTTATTGTTAATTTGTTATTACTTCAAAATAAATTAGTAGATGGCATAATGAAACATGCATGTATAATATTTATATTGGTCTAAATTGAAACAGATCTGCACATTATGTAATTTTTAAGGGAAAAAATTGTTCAAAATATGTTCAATACATGGAGATGTTGTTAAAATATGTTAGACGCTTAAAAGTAGTTAACACATCCAGCAAAAGCCATATGTGATGGCTTGACCCTTAAATGTGGTTGACTTGACCTGGGAAAAATTGTATTGATGCTTAAAAGAGGTTAATGAAGATAAGGGGTTAAAATTGATTTTAAAATAACTATATTTAAACTAATTTATTATTTGTGTCTCATGTGGAGTTTAGCAGCTGCTGCGTCCAGCTCAGGGGTGAACTCCATCCCTCCCAGCGTGCCCACCAGAAGGCTAGTGCCTTTGATAGAGGAGCCAAAAAAACGTCGACCTGGCAAGAAGTTGGTATCAGAGTTGCTGTCAGATGATGAGAATTGTTTGTACTTCATCATCAGGCAGGGCAGGGTTTCTCTTCAGGTGGGTCAATGTTGTATTTATCATGGATAATTTTTATGTTTGTTGTTGTTAATATCAAAGATTTTCAACAAATATTGATGCTTCAGTATATTTTTGGAAGATTATAACTGGAGTTGGATTGAATCCACTATTTTATGACTCCAAATCTCAAATCCAAACCTCCAATTTACCTTTAGATCTGAATTTGAATATTGGAAAAAATTATGAGCGTAAGAGGAACTGGTAATATAATAGAAAATACATATAGTAAATAATGTTAACAACCTTTCTAATAATGTCATTCATTATGACATTTATATATTCATTTAAGTGTTAAATTACTGCTCTGGGGCCTGGTTTTTAAGTTCATCTTATAAGTATAATTGGTTCTGAGCCACCAATAAGTCGAATTAGAGCTTTAAAACAAATTTAAATTGAGAAATTGAAAAAAATATTATTTTCAATTATTCGAGTGAAATTTGTTTTAGATCTCTACCACTGCCTATTGGTGGTTCAAAGCCATTTGTAATTATAAGATGAACTCAACAACCAAGCCCAAGACCAGTAATTTATCACTTAACTGAATGCATGAATGGTATAATGAATGGATTATAATAAATAATGTAAACATTTGGTTACTATTTGTACTTTATATTATATTTATATTTCCTCCTATTTTTATAATTTCTTTTGAGATTCAGATTCGTATTCAAGACTTGACATTCAAAGATATATAGAAGATTTGGATTTGTGAAATAGGGGATTAGACCCAAATATAAATAAAATATTATAGTATTTCGTTGTAATTATTAATTTTATTACTATTATATTATTATTATTATTATTAGCACCGTGTCTTACTACCCGTTCGGGTTATACGCACTTACGCTAATGTGTAATGGTAGGGTGATTGTGAGATGAAATGGAGGACCTACAGTTTAACGTGGAATCCGAACCATGGTGGAGGCTTGGCATTCCTCACATTCACAAGATGTCTTGTCAGAGGTGAAGGAAGGGTTTACTATTATATTAAAATAAACATTGAAACGGGGATATAAGGGCAAGGCCTACTCACTTACCAGAAAACTTTTGGCCTCAAGGTTCACAATTATAAACAAAAGTCAAAACACATAATCATAATTATTAATATTATATTTTTATTGTAAAAAAATATTGCGGAGCTAGGAAAAAATAATCTTTTTACTTTCAAGGGTCTTAATACTTATCAAGGCCTACCACAACAAAGTAGTTAAATACATTTTTTGAAAACCTATTTAGGCAATGCATCTGATTGGGTTATGACAAACTTTCTGCACTCACAATCATTTGGGGGTAGTGACAGTAGTAGAGTTGGATCAACTTAACTATTTTACAAATTCAAATCTCGAATCCAAATCTCCAATTTAGCTTCTAATCTTTAATCTCGAATCAAACTCCGAATCTAAATCTTGGAAAAGATTATCAACATAAGAGGAAATATAAATATGATGGAATAATATAAAATAAAAATAGTAACTAAATGTTAACATTCTTTTTTATAACATTCATTACAGCATTCATACATTCAGCTAACTGTTAAATTACTGGTATGTGGCCTGGTTGTTAAGTTCACCCTTTAATAATAAATGGTTTTGAACCACCAATAGGTAGTACTAGAGCTCTAAATCAAATTTCTCTTGAAAATTTGAATTTTTTTTCTTTTGGATCTGAATCTCTAATCTTCGAATCTAGAATATTCGTAAGGATTCGAAGTCCTATTCCTAGCTAGGCCCGATGTACACCGCACCGAACAAGACAAAACAAAAATGTTTTCGTTTCATGGAACAAATTTATTTATTTATTTGATGGTTGTTTTGACCATGGAACACGATGGGACATTCTTACTATATGCATTCACCAAAATGGAGGTCAGCTATGAAGAGTAGATTTGTTACTGTGTGGATGGTTGGTGATTCAATATGAAGTAGAGAAACACGATCGAAATATCTGGATTCACCCACCCTATGCTGAAAAAAAAGGATGAATGAAAACTCCTTAACAAACTACTTCAGTGAGTTGAAGTATTATCTGGAAAAATTAGCCAATTTTGTAAGATTAAGTGTTGATACTTTTCATTACATTCTGAGTAATGTAGAGGATACAATCATCAAGAGAAACACCAACCATAGGAAGAGCATTCCACTGGAGGAAAGGCTGTTCATCACTTTAAGGTAAAATTTATATATTTACTGATATCTCTTTATACAAAGTTTGTCGTACACTGGGTATTATGCATACAAGTATTTAATTTTATTCTATTATTACTTTAACAGTAAGGAGACAATAACTTTGAACAATAGAAACTTAGAAGGCCTACACTAAATATTTAATAAGACAAGATGTTAAATTATTGGAATTCTAATAACTTAGAAGTCAATTGTATGTATTTTTTTTAATAAAACCAAGCTATTTATAAATAAACAAAATATGGTAAAAAAGTATTGCTTAAAAAATGAAACCATATTTTGTAGAATTTATAAGAGACCGATGTGCCTTCAAATTAACAGATGCTTTCTTCCACATCATGTGGTAAATTCATTTCCATAAGGAAGGTCAGCACCCTCTGTAGGTTCTATATTCAGGAGCGGAATATTTGTATCATACAGAATGCCGAGGGAAGGGCTCTGGGTGAATGAGTGCGATGAAGATGTGTTAGAATGTGATGTTGACACCATCAATGGTGAACTGCGTTGTTTGTCCTGTTCATCAAGAATATTGTTTAATTGGCTCTTAACGTCCTGTTTGAATTTTCGTTTGAGCTTTTCGTTGAGCTTTACAATTACAATGCATTTCTAAAGCATTGTACTTTATTCTAATGCATTGGTATCCGTGGTTTTCCAGATACCGGTCTACCAGAGAAATGTTCAAATCTTACCACTACTACTTCTGTGTTGGGGAAACAACGATTGTACTAATTGTAATGGAAACATGCCAAACTATAATTGAACATCTGCGGTCAGTGTACATGCCTCAACCAACAACTGAAAGATGGGAACACATAGCTCGGCGTTTTGAAGACTTTTGGAAGTATCCTAACTGTATAGGTGCTTTTGATGGCAAACATATCCACTTGCTATGTCCAGGAAATGAGGGATCTGCCTATTTCAACTACAAACAATTCCACTTGGTTATTTTCAGGCAGTGGTAGACGCCGATGCATGCTTTGTGATAATTGATGTAGGAGACTATGGTCGAAATGATTCTTCAGTATTTCATAATAGTACTTTTGCAAAGGATCTGATGGGAAAAAAAGCTTAATATTCCCTCTCCTAGATCCATCAACTACGAAAACAATAACAAAATATCTTTCGTTTTTGTTGGTGACGAGGCGTATCCACTTGTAAATCTCATGAAACCATTTGCCAGAAAGTGCCATATAAATGAGAAATGTGTATACAATTATCGGCACTCAAGAGACCGTTGTATATCTGAAAGTGCTTTTGGCATACTAAGCAAAAAAAAATTGGGGTATTTAAAACATGCATTATGTTGAACCCTGACATAGTTCTGGTGATAGCTGAAACATGTATCATACTACATAATTTAATCATAAAAAGAGAACGAATGGTTCATTCCGACATATTTCAGGAGCTGTTGTTACTCGGAGATGAAGAAACAAACTGTAGATATTGGAAGAAGCAAACCTCCTTATCAGGCAGAGTTTACAGTTCGCAACATTTTGGTTGGCTACTTTTCTACAGAGCAAGGACGTTTAACATGGAAGGATTCATATGCCCATGTGCAGTAGCGTGACTGATTTGTGAAAGTAAATCGCGGAAGAGGCAACTATTTAAGCCATGTATAAAAATAAATTATCTACATAAATACTGTCACAAGGTAGTTTTTCTTTATCACCGTGTCTGACTACTTGTTCAAGTTATACACATATATTATTATATTGGTAAATAACTATATCTACCAATAAAATATTTGCAGCCTTCACCTCAAATAATACTATCATCATCCATATCATTATATTGATGTTACTAATACATTTTAGAGGTTCCAAAGTAAAATAAAAATTAACAAAGATCTATTTCATTCATAAAAAAACATGCAGTGGAACTCCTAATTAATTAAATTGAGCCCCACAGAAAGTATCGAATTAATACTACATAAATTAAAATAAACTAATAAACAAATATTTTTTGAACTTTTTGCAATTATTTATATTCACTTTTATACTTAGGAATCGCTAAACTAGTTAAAAAAACTATTTGTAAACATTCATATTAATGAGCGTTATAAATAATTTTATTGTCAAATGAACTATAAAATAAATTCAAATATGTAGGTTTTGATACTTACTTGGTGCTTTCATGTATCTCCCCACTTCCTCCCACAGCGTGTTGGCAATATTCTGGCTGTGGTAATCTTTAAGGTTGAAATTGTACAATGCAGGCCTCTCCTGCACAAAAACTTAGTTTTTCCACATCTAGCTCAGCAATGAGTTGGCCTACATCCTTTTCCTTACGCTTTTGCACAGACATTTTGGTTAAATGCAAAAAAAATCCTCACTTCGATAACCAACACACGCCACTAGATACCTTCACAAACTAGTGAACAAATAGTCATGCATGTGCATTGAAAATGTTTGGTACATTTTGTTTCGTCGAACATGGGAGCGGAGAAGAAAGCTGAATTGTGTGAAAGTGTGTGGTCGTGTTTTGTTGTTTTGTTGGTCCTATTCGGTGTGGTGTGCCTCAGCTCAATTTAAAGCATGTACTCAAGAGAGCTCCACACATCACCACACAAAAATGTTTTGTTCTGTTCTGTCTTGTTCGGTGCGTTGTGCATCGGGCCTTAGTAATTAATGCATGTGCCAAGACAATAATTTCAGGTGCCAAAGGTCCGCTTGCCCTGTCTTAGAATCTTTAACATATCCAATATTACTCGTACTAAGTGATTTTTAAATGTAAGTAAATTCATTATTTGTTCAAATAATCTGAACTATTGTGCAAGTTTAGAAACTGTATTTGTATTAGGTAATTGTGGATGACTGGATTGAGAACTATAAAGTGAATCGCGATGCAGCCCTTCTTTCATTGATGCAATTTTTCATCAATTCCTCTGGCTGCAAAGGGAAGATCACACCATTCATGCAAGCATCGATGGAGCATGCCACAATCATCAGAAAAATGACTGAGGAATTTGATGAGGTAAAATTATGAGGCTTCCTGTTATTTCCTGCATTAAAAATGTAAATACCTTTTTTTTAAATTTCTAGAAACATTCATATTGTAGACTCTACCAAATAGGAAGATAACCCAACCTATAAATTAAGAAAATACATCTCTTCTCTTTTAAAGTAAGTTGAATTGCACACTTTTACTGGAGAAACTCATACACGAACATTAATATGTCCTGAGGATGGCATCGTTGATGTGCCGAAACATGTAGAATGTTTTTTTAAGGCTGTCTCTACGCAGCTTACAAAGGAGCAAGGGAATTATCCAGATAAGAAATAGAATTCAATTATAAATTTATATAATTTAATATTTCTTCACCAACAAATTTAATATAATCCAATGTTAAAATATTTTTAATTTGTTTCAATATTTCTTTCTAATTTTATACAGCCAAGCATTAGACCTCTAGTCAATTGTTATTTTTATAGCTATATAGTTTAATTTATTTTATTTTAAAGTTTTTGTGTTTTTTCATGTGTATTTTAGTTGTTAGTCATGTATGTGACCTTGACTCACATTTTTAATGTGTCATTTTAATAATTTTCTGATATTTTTTAACTTAAATGTAATTTTAAATTATTAATTCATTCTAATTGTTAATTTATCTATATATACTCACTATATTCAAGTTATTTAACATAAATAAAATTTGTTTTTGGACTTAATATTCAAATCTACCAATAATTTTCATATTGAATTTTATTAATTAAATTAATATTGCCTCCTTACTACAATTTCATCATGTTTTTCATATATCTAAGTAGAAATCACTCATCATCTCTCACATGCAGAATTGTTCTGTTTTCATCAAATCTTAGAACTTTATTAGTCTGAGGTGTACACAAAGAATAATACAAATATTTTCTTTAGTTAAGCATGAGGAATACTAAAATAAAAATTAACATTTTTCCTATATCTTCATTTTATTCTTGCCATCTCGGTTGTAATTAATTCTTCCCAATTCTCATCATGAACTGAAAAAGTGGTTCCTCAACATTCCAAAGATTGTCCTTGTGTG
This sequence comes from Timema shepardi, assembly GCA_902151425.1. Taxonomy (NCBI): domain Eukaryota; kingdom Metazoa; phylum Arthropoda; class Insecta; order Phasmatodea; family Timematidae; genus Timema; species Timema shepardi. The sequence continues at coordinate 59,523 of CABFVX010002760.1, read as the reverse complement.
TTTTTAAAATGTATGCTGCAGTTTATAATGAATTCTTCACCATTATCTTCAACAATTGTTTCCACCCTATGACCAGGTCAATTTGGTAAAAATGCCTCCATCACTACAAATTTTTTTTAATGCCGTTTCTACACATATGTACTAATTACACTAAAGTTTAATTTAGAGGAATTGTACCCACATTTGTGTGCAGGGAGAGTGGAAAACCATTTAGTAAAAACCACCCTCAGTACACCCAATTGGAATTGAACCCCAATCTCCCAGTCTTTGGTGATCAAATTTATTGAGAAAGTAGCTCCACAGGCCATGTTGTGACTGAAGTGAGTTTCAAATCATTTTATTATGCACGTCATAAACAACACCATATGTTCTAAAGTATGTCATCTTGGATGTATGTAAGCCTTAAAAATCAAACAGTATTTAAATTAATTTCAAACCTTTACTTTACTAGTATTCAAAATTATAATGTTTTTCAAACAACATAATTGACACTGATATTACAATTATTATGAAATCTGACGTACTTTACAGGAAAGCGGCGAGTACCCTTTGATTATAACAGGACAGACATGGAAGAAATTTCGGACCAACTTCTGTGACTTTGTTCAAATCTTGGTTAAGCAATGTCAATACTCGATCATATATGACCAATACCTCATGGACAATATCATCTCCCTGTTAACTGGGCTCTCTGACTCTCAGGTCAGGGCTTTCAGGCATACCGCAACACTAGCAGGTAATTAATGGCACGGCCACAGCTATCTTTTCAATGTAAATTATTTTATGGACTAGGGGGGTGTGAAGCTTTGACTTGGCTTCGAAACTTCAAAACAAATGACTTAACTTCAAAAATAATTCCAGTTTCGAAGCTTCGTCAATAAAATATTGACAGCTAAATTACTTGATTTTTGGTCAATTATTACCATTTATATATACTATAAAACAATATTTATTTGGGAAAAATTCTAAGTCATTGAATTTATGTGGTATAGAGCACTAGGCTAAAACATGGTTTAAATTAGGAGAGATAGCCAGCACACTTACCTAGGTGATACTGGAGTAGAAATTGTTTAGACTTTTTTAAGGACAAGCTTTCACTGTCACAGACAGCTTCATCAGTCTACTCTCCTGACCTGATGAAGCTGTCTGTGACAGTGAAAGCTTGTCCTTAAAAATGTGTTTTTTAGTGTTATATCTAAACAATTTCTACTCCAGTATCACCTAGGTAAGTGTGCTGGCTATCTCTCCTAATTTAAACTAAGTCATTGAATTGTAAGTTTTAATATAACTTGATTTATTATATTTAAAAAAAATTAATAACCATAAATACAATAAAACATTTTCTAAGTAATGTCAATACATGACGTGTTTAATAAACAACAATATAATAATATATTCTTATAGTGTAAAAAAAAACTAACAAAAAAAATTTTGAACTTCGAATCGGCTTAATGAGGTAATTAATTCTATTATATTTTGAAGAAGGTACAGGAAAGGTGGATATAAACACATAAAAGGAATAAAAATAGTAAACCTTTAGAAATCAAAAGAGGAACTCAGTTCACACTTAGCATGGCTGCCACTGGAAAAAGAGGTAATGGGTGCCTCTTTAAGAAAATGGATCAAAATCGATCACTAGTGCACAATTCCTCAACCCGGACTGAAACCTAGGGTGGGGGATTGGGCGGTGACGGTCAATTTTCTTTTAGGAGGCAACCATTACCTCTTTGTTCATTGGCAGCAATGTTAAGTGTAAACTGTGTTTTTCTTTTCGTTGTAAAAGCCATATTGTGTTCGTTCCTTTTATGTTTCTTTCCACCTTTCCTGTACCTTCTCCCAAATATAATATCTTTAAATGTGTAACACTTAGTGAGCTGTATCAAATCTGATCACAATTTATCAAAGTTTTATCTTTTCTTCAGAATGTTTTTGAAGAGGTTATCGTTTACTTCGTGTTTTTGAAGCTTCTTACACCCCTAGTTTATAATATATATTGAAGAATGTACAGGAAAATGGATGGAAACAAAATTAAAAACAACACAATATGGCTTTTATAGTGAAAAAAGAAAATGATTGGAAAGTGATTAAAAATATAACAATAAACAGTTAAATTAATTTTGAAATAATATTGTATTTGGTAGTAACTGGTAGATTAAATATTGAGTTTTTGGTTTAAATTCTGTGAGATTACTTAAATAGACAGTAATTATTGAGAGGAAGTATAGTTTCAACTTTAAACAAACCTTGTATCCTTCCCCAATTGTAATTGGTCACTTTAGTTACCCTTCTCGCAAGTCTAACCCAACCACTGTAGAAAATAATAATTCCCACTCCCACCTCTGGCAAAAACTACTCACTTTCACAGCAAGCTACAAATTTATCTGCTTTTTGGATTTATTTTGACTAATTCCCAGCCAACGAGAATATCTAAGAATACAGCTTATTTTATAGGACGAATACTCACTATAAAACATTGTGGGTCTATAGAAGGACTTATGACAAATTATGGAAATATCTCATTCCTTTTTTATCTTGCTTACTTCAATAAAATAACATTTGGTGTGTCATAAACTTTATCAACTGTAAACCCAACTGTACTAGACCAAATGTGGCAACAAGATTTTACATCTAAATAAAATAACATAAAAAACATAATTTTAATAAGGAAACTAAATGTTGTCACATTTATTTTTCCTCTAATGCTACAAAGAAAAAAAAGTCCCACCCATTTCATTAACTATGTACAACCTTTTAAGCTACTTTCATAATATTTTGTTATTTTGGCAGCCATGAAATTGATGACAGCACTGGTAGATGTGGCTCTCACAGTCTCTGTGAATTTAGACAACACACAGAGGCAATATGAAGCCGAGCGTCAGAAGGCGCGAGACAAGCGAGCCAGCGACCGTCTCGAGTCACTCATGATGAAGAGACAAGAGTTGGAAGAAAACATGGATGAAATAAAGAACATGCTCACTTACATGTTCAAGTCTGTGTTTGTACACAGATACAGGTGAGAGAACATTTGCTTACTGAACCTGACCGCTTATGTGGCTAGAGTGTCTGGTTACAGATCCATAGGTCTCGGGTTCAGTCCCTGGCGCTTCTAGATTGTCTGTGAAGTAGTGGGACTGGAACGGGGTCATTTTAGCATCGTGAGGACAAATGAGCTACTTGAATTTCAACTGTATAAGCTCTGATCTAGAAAACTAATATTAACCTCTGGAGGGTTTGTTGTACTAACCACAAGACACCCTATATCCACAGAAGTTGGTACTATCTACAAATGCTGGATGCTCTGTGTCAATATGTCTTGATTGTTAGCTGACGACATGAAGTTTTGTTTTTTGAACCCAGTATTTAAAATAATACCTTTAGTTCATCTTAGTTGCTAAAACCTACACACGGTCAGTGATGTAAGTCTCACAATAGAATGGATTGCCCTTTATAGTGAGGGTGAGGTTCATAGGGTGTGATTTATCACCATTGTCTCCCATCCTCGCTCCAAATTAATGCAGGTGCATTTCTTTAATCGGTTGTTTATTTTATATGACTGTTATATCTAGATAAGAAACCACCTGTTGAATATATCTTTAGTGTTCAATTGAACCACCGCAGTTTATACAGTTTCTTGACAATTTCTCACTAGGTCAAAACCATACTCGTTAGTAGTTGCAGTTAAGTAAGAATCATCCTACATTTTGGGGTAAACAAAGTGTACATACCAGCATATAATGGAAAATTCTGAACATAAATGTGAATATTTACTTTAAATATTTTCATTGGCATTCATCACTATTTGTCAAATCTTGAATTTTACTTTTAAATCAAAGTCACAGTTGTCAAATATGTAAAATAGTAGTTTGCGATTTTTGAAAATTCAAGTTGAAATCAGGTTTTAGTTATTTGAACTTGACACAGAAGATTTCTACAAAACTCTTAAAAATTCGAACACTCATCATTTTCAATTTTGTTTCAAATTCTGAGCCTACTTAATTTGATTCAATTCAAAGATAGTATCTTATAGCAAATACAGTCCTTTTTGTTTGATAGTTGAACATATTACATTTATGAAAATCTGAATTTTTGTGATCACAACTTTTTTTTTACAAAAAAATTTCATTCTTAAGAAATCTTTTGTTTACGCGTGGCTCCATTACAGAGATTCAACTTTAATTTTTTTTAGTACAAACATTTCTCCATATTAGTCAAAATAAAAATAAACTATGCTTTCTTTCAAACTCGATTTGAGCTCGACATGAAGTGAAAAATGCCTACTGGCACATCCCTCTAATTCAAAGCAATATCGAAGTTTTAGAAGTGCAACTAGTCACTATTAAACTTTTCAGGATGTAATTATATTTGATTTAATAATTATTTATCAGGGACACACTGCCTGAGATCAGAGCCATCTGTATGGCAGAAATAGGTGTTTGGATGAAGAAATTCCATCAGAACTTCCTAGATGATTCTTACCTTAAATACATTGGCTGGACATTGCATGACAAAGTGGGGGAAGTACGCCTTAAGTGTCTGCAGGTTAGTCCTACAGTAGATTGTAGTCATGTATGAGTCTTGAATATACTCCTAAAATATATATAATATCTTAGTCCTATCTTGTTACTAGGGGTCTGGGAATCTTCAAAAATATTGATTTGTATATTATTTACTTTGATAACTCGAATCAAAGCAAACTAGAAATTAAATTGATAAGTTTCTAGGCCGTTACAAATCTGACAATATGCTTAGAACATGTTAATATATTTTTGATAAAAAATCTTGTGAGCTTATGTAAATGATTATTAAGCCATCAAAGTTGTAATATGTTTTTCACATAATTGTACATAGTGGCAAAATTTAATGTGAGTGAAAATTTGCTTTTTGCGGCTTTTCAAATTAAATTTTTCTGGTTTTTACTTTTATTTGAATCTATTATTTTGTTTTAAATTTAATTAAATACCTTTTAAAATGTATTCTACTGACACAAAACCGATTTAATAGTCCATAAATGTATGATAAGCTTGTAATACAATACCTTTGCCTAACTATTCCATCTTCTTTGCTATTAAATTATTATATGGGACATTGTCCACAACACTCTCCGTATGACTTTCCTCACTTATTTCAATTTCTGAATCCTTGATTAGTACTTAAATTATATTTGGAAGAAGGTACAGGAAAGGTGGCTAGAAACATATATAAGGGACGAACACAATATGGCTTTTACAATGGAAAGAAGAACACAGTTCACACTTTACATTGCTATTTTCTTTAAGAGGTAACCATTACCTCTTTGGCAGCAATGTAAAGTGTGAACTGTGTTCTTCTTTCCATTGTAAAAGCCATATTGTTTTCATCCCTTTTATATGTTTCTATCCACCTCTCCTGTATCTTCTTCCAAATATAATGTAATTGCCGCATAAAGCAAAAAGTGGTTTTCCTTATTGAGACATGATTAGTACTTTTAAATCTAAAAACTCTTCAATTTATTTTGTTAGAAAAACACTTTTCCCTGGATTATGTATGGTCCATGTTTGTTTAGATTGAATCCCAAGTTAACTAAACTATACACAAACCAAATAATAAACAAGCTCATTATTAAATGATAATTTCACGGCCTACTTGATGTCAAACCATAGTATAAAATAAATTGGTAAGAAATAATACATTTTAAAGATTGCGGGGAAAAAAAGAAACATGTAGTCTTTGAAGTGAATGGAACAGTTCCGTAAGTTTGCTTTTGGACCATTTTCTTATCATGCGGAATAGTTCCGTATGTCTACTGCAATGGGTTAGCTATTAACATATTTACCGGAAAATAAGCCTTATTTCCCCCCAAAAAAACAACTTGTATAAAATCTTTGTATAGCCTATACTCACACTCTTTGATAATACATAAAGAATGTGTTAATTTTGAGAACTGAAGATGTACATTTAATAGTTTAGAATCACCACAACTTTGACAAGGTGAGCTATTGTTGCATGAACATGTTGAACTTAACATTTATACATGATAGTTTATAGGCACAGACAAATAATAATATACCCAGACACTCAACCTCCAGGTTAAAATGGTTGTGCTCTTCTTGGCAGCTTTGGTCCTTCAACACTAGGATCGCTCTCGCATACACATTTGCTGTTGTCTGCTCCCATTCTTCCCCTCTCACGTGCATATTTGCTGTTATTTGCTCCCATTCTTCTCCTCTCATTTTCACATTTGCTGTTATCTTTTATCCCATTGCTCTCTGGGATTCCCTTGCTGTCTTTTTCCTACATACTTCATCTCCATCATTCTACTTGGGATCATTTCCTTCCCCATCCTCATCACATGACCATACCATCTCACCACTACTCCCTACGCCCTCTTGCCCAAACAACTCCATTCCTAATCGTGTTTCTCCTTGTGACAACTAGCATGCTCCTCAAAAATCACATTCTCGTGGCCTCCACTCTCTTGCATCCATTGTTTGTATTTCTGTTACATATGTAAACATGGGCACAAAGCATTTGTGAGTACTACATTTTGTTAATGTGTGCTGTTGACAGGCATTGCAACCCTTGTATGCCTCGGAAGAGCTGAAAGGCAAACTTGAGCTGTTCACTAGCAAGTTCAAGGACAGGATAGTGTCCATGACCTTAGACAAGGAGTATGACGTTGCAGTGCAGGCTGTCAAGCTTGTCATAAGCATCCTCAAGTGAGTCAAATATTAATTTATAGTTTATTTAAAGTAGTAAATAGTGATATTTAGATTGTCTAACACTTTACTCTGTGAAGCTTCGAAATCTCTCATTTGAATAAAATTTTAGCTTAGATTTGAATTTCTGAATTCTAATATTCGAAAGATTCAAATCTAACTCAAAATTTAAACTCCAAATAGATCCTGGATTTGAATTTGATGAGATTTGATTCGAAATTTGAGTCTAAAAGTCAAATATTTTTTAAAAAATTAACTAGATTTTTATTTTTTATTATTGGATTGTGACACCCATAGAGTGATACCCACTATACAAGGACACTAAAATGTATTAGAATTGTTTTAATACACCATGTATTACACATGATTAAGGAAGCTGTGTTTTACATTTAACATTTTTTCATGACGAGTTTCGACAGAATGAAACCGAGGTCGAAGGATTTGGCAATAATGATCAATTTATTAAAGAGTCAGCCATTACTTCTTTTTCAAGTGGCAGCAATGCAAACTGTGAACGATTTTCTTATTTTCATTGTCAAAGTCATATTGTGTTCGTTCCCTTTTATATGTTTCTATCCCTATACCTATTTTCATTTAACATAGCAAAATATACTTCAAAAATCAAAAAGTGTTTTTCCTTAAAGATATACATAATTTAACAGAAATATTATTTTGTCATACTAATTGAAAGTTGAAATGATATTGGCCCATCCTACGTTTGTGGAATCTCATTGGTCCAGCCAGAAAATAAAATATAGTAAACCTAATAATTGGTAATAAATAAAATGATAGGATATTAGAGAAATGGTAGAGCATTAGTAAGCTAAAAAGGACCTTGGTGTATGAGCATAATATGGAGATGAGTGAAAATGAGTCATCTACATGTTCATCACTTCGGGAATATCTGAAAAAGTTTAAAGGAGGTTCATAAAGACCTAAGACTTTATTTTAGAAGAGATACAAGGAGACCTGAAAAAGACAAGCAACACCCAGATGTGTATTGAACCTGGGAAGAAACTGTACCTGGTCGGAACAAGCCGAGCAGGAAAAACAAATATATTTGAATATATTTGATATTGGGGTGACTCACAGTCAAGTCAGGTCGAGAACCTGGGCAGGTGTAACCTAATCTGGATCGATTGGGTGAGGACTTTCTTTGGTGGCCGCATGGTCTAGGGTGCTACTTTCGTAATAAACTAGACTGCCTATGACCGGGAGAGAGATTGTGTTTCTAACCTGGGTGGAGATACTGAGGACGGGTTTTCCCAAAGGGTTTTCTACTCTCTCAACACAAATGCTGGTACAATTCCTCTAAATTCATTTTTCCTCATCCTTAACTCACTAGCATAATTAGTACATACATGTTTAACATGAATGACTAGTAAAACACGGTTTTAAAAAAATTGTGTGAGAGATCATCTGGATTAAGTGAAAATCCGAATTAGTGAAGCTAAAAATTGCCTTAAAAGTAGCTTTAACACAAATGAAAAATGTAATTAAATAGGTAGTGCCCATGAAAATAAATGTAATATATCACTGTAGAGCCTTAATTTAAATTATTATTATTAGCATCGCGTCTGACTACCTGTTCGGATTATACGTATTCATTTAAAAACTATTAAACTACAATACATATATTCACCTATACAGATTCAATAGTTTTATCTTCTTCTTTTTTTTTTTCTTCATAATTTTATCATAAGGTAATTTGTCAATGAAGCGTCTTTGAAAGTTAGTAAGATCTATTTTAGTCTGTAGCATCTTGGCAGGAGAGTATGCAAGGAGGGAGGAGGCAGTGGCCATGAAAAACCAAAATCAACTAAGTCGCTTAGCCCCCTCTAGTAAAACTGATGAACTGAGAAGGCCTTTGTGCTTTGTCGATTAACATACTTCTTCCCGCCACGGCTGACCACATTAGTGTATATGCGAGCAAAATGTAAGTGTGTGTTCCATTCTAAATGGAATACAAATCCAGGCAGACATTTGCCCGCTACCATTTATTTCTTTAAACTGGCAGATGCCCAAAACAATTTTTAAATACTATTTAAATAGTTTATATACATCTGCCCGTGTATTTGCTGCCAAATGTATATCAGTGTGAACTAGTCTTTACGCACGCTATGCCAGACCTATGTGGGAACAAAAAATCACCAAATTATTATTTAAAACCATATTACAAACACACTAGATAGAATAATATTTAAATATGGAAAATATGGTCTATTTATAAAAGATGTGTCTTCTTTTTGGTGAAAATAAATAAACTAAAATGCAAGCCCATTTCATCTCACCACTGACTAAAACCATCAATTGTTGTCCCCCTTTTATATGTTTCCATCCATCTTTCCTGTACCTTCTTCTAAGTATAACTAATTGTACCTCAAAACGTGAAAAAAGAGGCTACCCTTAAATATTAGGGTCTGCGAGTACTCAAATTTTGAGCTGTGAGCTGAGCTTGTCATTAAAGCTCGAGATAGAGATCAAGCTTTCTCTCACTGTTTGTACAGATAAATTTTTAAAACGCAATCGTAAGTATAGGCCAGTGGTAGGCAACCTATGGCACGCGTGTCAAGAGTGGCACACGGAACAATTTTCAATGGCATGCCGAACAATTTGATTAAACATAATAAAACCCTTGTTTTTAATTAAAACCATTGATGTAAGTAATAATTTTACTAACCAAGTGTTTTACGTTTCAATGAATCAATTGTTTTGTTTCCAAATATCAAAATAATGTCTTCAGAATTTAAATTTTCCAAACCCCATTTTTAACTTTTAACTTTTATCTTTGTTCTGTTGTATATTATAATATTAAATAATTATTCAAGAAACATTAGTTATTTAATTTTTTCGATTTAGAAACATGTTGTTACATTTACATTTTACATGATCAACCTAAATTTGTTGTTATAGTTATACTAGTTAACTAGTATAAAAATATAAATGATTTGGGTGGGCTCAGGTTGGTTGGCACGCTGAGCAACATTACAATATTACTTCAGCACAACACTAGTAAAACGTCCCCTGGTATAGCCTATTTAATTAAGATTATATCATTAGAAGTGTCTAGCATACTTCTCACTAGTGACATCAGGAGTAGTTTATTGTAATTAATTGTAGAAATTATTTTTTACTTAACAGATGTCGACAGCATACTACTAACAAGTAATGCCATCAGGTTTGACTTATTGTAACTAATTTTTTTTATTTATATAATGCCAACAATTACATTATTTACTTGTTTCAGTTATTTTGAATAATGCCAACAATTACATTCTCTTTTTTATTAATGCTATCTTCAAGAACACTTAGTATATTTACTATTTTAAAGTGTAAAATGTGCACAATTTTTGTTTTTAAATCATATATTTTTATTTTTAGTGAATATTACCTTCAAAAATGTATCAAATGTGCATTGGTGATATATTTTTTTATAGCCATACAAATAAAAAACGAACCAACCTTTTCCGTGTAAATATTTTTAAACCCAACAGGCAAGGGGTTTAGTTAGATTTTAAGGCATATGAAGCTATGACAGTCCTTAGGCTGGAAACAGTAATGGATGTAAAGTAATAGACTGTATGGGTAAATGTTTTTGAAGAAAAACAAATTAATTGAATAAAAAAATTGCTAGGAACACAATAAATAGCCTAAATATATTATATTTGGAAGAAGGTATAGGAAAGGTGGATAGAAACATATAAAAGAGACAAACACAATATGGCCTTTACAATGAAAAGAAGAACACAGTTCACACTTTACATTGCTGTCATTGGACAAAGAGGTAATGGTTGTCTCTTAAAGAAAATTGATCGTCATTGCCCAATCCCCCGACCCAGGTTTCATTCTATCGGAACTCATCAGGGAGGAGTGTGAAACGCGCAACTATACCTTCTTCCAAATATAATACAATTACCTCATAAAGCGAAAAGAGGTTTTCCTTATAGTTATATCAATAAATAGCGTAAGAAATTTGTGTGTCTTCAATATTATTTCAGACTACAGGGTATGCTATTTTTCTGGTATTTGTACTTAGTGATTCTTAAATTTTTGTTTTAACTTTTAATATTTTCTTAAATTTAAAAATTTTATCCTACACATCCCTAAATGTAAATCAAAATTGGACATGACAGCAGGGTATTGTTGTATTGTCTAGACACCACCGTGACATCTTGACGGACAAGGACTGCGAACATGTTTATGAGCTGGTGTATTCATCTCACCGAGCTGTTGCGCAGGCAGCCGGAGAGTTTCTCAACGAGAGACTCTTTGTCCCAGATGAGGAAGCCGTGGCAGGCATCAGGACCAAGAGGGGCAAAAAAAGATTGCCAAATACTCCTCTGATCAGAGACCTGGTGCAGTTCTTCATAGAATCAGAGGTAAGGAAAACAAATTGGAATGAGTACACTAAATTCTTAAAGTTTTGAGGTTTAAATACTTTACGGATTTAATTTTTATTTAATCCAATTTATTTATCTAATTGTTTTTAGAGCTTTTGTGATGTTTATAAATTTTGAGTCACACTTTCGCTGAAAATAGAAAGTCGAATCTGCTTTAGAGGCGCAGCAATTTACACACTTTAAAATTACCCTTGATGTTTTGCAATGCTAACGTAAAACAGCTGACAATCAAGAGATTTTATTTTCTAGTAGATAGACATATTTTAGATCATTGTCCCGACGGATTGTACCCATTTGGAAGATCAAACCAGTCTCTTCTCCATCTTCTTCTTTAAATATTGTCCACGGCAGCCAGTGGATTACATAGAGCTTCTCGGAGTTAATTAATTATTGGTGAGGGGGGAGAACATAGCCAATTAAATAAATGGAATTCAGTGGCGTATTCTGACAAAAATTAATTGGTATGTTGTACTCTAAAAGTTGCAACGGAGATTTGGGGACCAAGGTCCCTCAACCACCGTTGTCCAAGAACGTCAAGGGATTATTTCAAGGGCTATCTATATTAGAAGATGTGGCCATATAGAACAGTGGTTCTCGAACATTTATAATTTCCCTTTAACTGTATGCTATCTTAGGAAATTTTAAGTCCCCCCTCTTCCACTCCCATATTCTCTCTTCTTTTATTTATCCATAACGATGATTACCATCCACTCAAAATGTAATAAAAGTAACTCCATGGTGTCAGCACTATGATGACTCCAGTCATTAGGCTCGGCTTTCTATACCGGAGCCACTACTACTATATTCGAGTTGCTCCTTATGTATCCACCCTAGGTTTAATCTAACTCGTTCCAGACCCACTTCTTCCCAGATAATCTGGAAACACCAGGAATCAAACCCGGGACTTCTAGGCTCATAACCAGAACCCATGGCCACTAGACCACAGAGGTGGTCCTCAAATTGTAATGATATCTACATTGTTAGAAATTTAAGTAAATATTAATGTTGGGGCTAAGAGTGGTATGGGCACATTTCTGAATGCATAAGAGACATTTTGGCAGACATCGAAATTAGTACTTGCAAGACAACTTACAGTATGCCCCATGGCTTCTTTGTGCTGACGGACAGCTTACAGCTGACTTCTGACAGTCAACATTTAGGTATATACCTACATTTTGACCGTCAAAAGTGACAGCTGCTAAACACATATTTTTGCAGATCATATGGTTTGCCGTAGGTATACATAATTTGGTCTGGTAATATTTCAAAGCTTTTAGCTGTCAGCTGTCAGCTGTCAGTCAGCTCCAAAGAAGCCATGGGGCTACTGTAGCTTCTGTGCCCACGTGACACCATCTGTTTCCTCGCACTTGTTTAGCCTGCCATTATTTAACAAATGTTGAGCGCTGTCACTACTCGCTAGGTTGTAGCGGTATTAGCAGGGCTTACACGCATGCGTGCACCAGTAAAAACAGTACCAACCTTGCGTTTTCTCCATAAAAATAGATTTATCTTACAGATAACTATCCGGCAAATAAATTCAGTTCATAATACGCATTAATCATTAAAAGTGACTGATAACTTTTATCTGGTCACTAACTTTAACCTCCTGATAGCAATATTTATCCGATATTTATAAGACTGGCCCTTAAATGTTATTTAGGTTTGATGCCGCTTGAACGTTCTCTAGGTTTGATACCCCTTAAATCAGTGGCTCCCAACCTCGTGCAACTGAAGCCCCTCTTGGTAAATAATAAAAGTCCCAAACGGCGTCCCCTACTTTCTTGGGACAGTTATAACAAAATGGTTTTTACTGCTTTATAGTCACTTCTTTATACAAAATCAATGTATCACTGGCAGGATATATGAGTACGATATTGGAGGCTATTACAGCACACTGGATTGTCACTGACCATAATTATTGATAAATGTTCGACAACAGCTCCATGAGCATGGTGCGTACCTAGTGGATAGTCTCATAGAGTCCAATGAGATGATGAAGGATTGGGAGTGTATGACGGACTTACTTTTGGAGGAGCCTGGTCCCTCAGAGGAGGCTCTGGATGATCGTCAGGAAACTAGTCTCATTGAAATCATGGTGTGCTGCATCAAACAAGCAGCTACAGGGGAACCCCCTGTTGGACGAGGCCCCACCCGCAAGGTAATTTATGGTACATTCTTATTTTAGCAGGATACCCATTATTTGTAATCTGTAAAGGCATGTTTCACAGTGGTGGAAAGAAATATATCACAATTTATTGTATTTATATTCTAAGTCTGTTTAGTTATTAATGTAAATATAATTTAAACTGTAATCCATAAGAAAATATTATTGGAGGCTTTTGAAATTTTTAATAAATAAATCAATCAAGTATATCAATTTTATACATTGTCATATTTTAGTGACTTTCAAATTAATGTTTGTGGTTGAAATGGGCTCTCTATAAAAATCAAACTTTGCTAGGATTAAACGCCAACAAACTTAGTCTCATTAAAACTACAAATTAATCATGGGTTCTAATTGTTGTTTTAAAGTATTTTTTATATCTGTCTCTCTCTCTGATGATAGTTGCATTTTACTTAAAACTATGGTAAGGTTTGAGCGAATTTTAAGAAAATACACTTGAGAGGACGAAAATATATTATGAAGTCTTCTTGTGATTAAACATTGGTCTCTCTCTCACATTATTATCAGAAAGTCAATTTACAGCAAAAAGATATATATATATATATATATATATATATATATATATATACACACACACCAATGTTTAATCACAAGAAGACTTCATGATATATATATCTCCTAAAATAGTTTTCACAGTTTTTTGTACAATGAAGTCTTAATTCAATTATTTTTTTGGAGACAATATTAAATATTGGATTTTGTGTTCCCTACCATGTCTTGTAAAATGTAGAAATAATATGCATTTGGATGGTGTTCAAGCCGCCTTGAAGTAGATCCTTAGTTAGCAACGCCCCACCGTGTGGGGACTTCTGAACCGTTATAAAAATGAGATAAAAAACACCCCAAAATATAGTGACACTTGTAATGACATTGTTCCTTCCATAATGCCTGGCGTCCAAGATTTTCCTTTGATGCCATTTTATACCTTTGGATATTATGGATTAACATTTGTTATTATCGTTTAATTTCATAATAAAAAAATAAATAAAAAATAGAAATAAATTATTAATAAAGAATGTCCACCTAGGAATAAAGGAAAAATGTAAGAATCCAATGAACAAAGGTGATTACTTTCTTTCTTCTATAAAAGAAATAGTCATACACACATTTAAGCCCTAATTTAAACACAAATTGAGTAATATTTGGCATTGTTTGTGACCTTTATCAAACAAAAAGAGAAGAGGGAATACACTTTACAAAAACAATAAATTACTCCACTTTGAATTCAAAAATAAATTTTTAGAAAAACACTGGACCAACTGTTGTAGAGTAAAAATAAATTTCTCCAAACGGTGGCAATGCTTATCATAATGTATATAATTCATATAATTTAGATAAAAAATATGTAATACTTAATTGGAGAGAAGTAGGAAATAAAATGCATTGAGCAAAAACAATTTGTAATAAATGAAACGGTAGAATAGTAGGAAAACAATAGAGTACAAATAAAAGTCAACAAATTAACACATATTGAAGTTTGTGTAAACATGTGTTAGTGTTTTGACTTTTATTTGTGCTCTATTTAGGGGTGTGCGAAGCCAGTTTTTTCAGTTCGAAGCGAATATTCAAGAATATTCTCAAAGTCGAATCGAAGTTCGAATAAAATTTAAACAACTAATAATAGCTCTTAAAACAAATTATTTTTCTAAAAAAAACTGGATGTTTTTAGCCTTAATATATTTATATTTAGTTCAAATGCTATTAAATTGATATATTTTATCTAACTTTAATAAAACCTTACAATTTAGCCAAATTGTGTAATAATACACAATAAGACATTAACCTTTTTAGAAAAAAATATGTAGGCCTACTAAAAAGACATTTACTTGGGCACGTAAATAGACAATTATATTTTATAAAAAATATAGGTATATACTATATTAGGTTAAGTTATATGCTAAGAAAATATTTACACAGTCCTGTGACATTGTGCAATAATATTATCCTACATTTGATTTGCAATTAAACTTT
>CABFVX010002760.1:0-42172 GCA_902151425.1 Timema shepardi | reverse complement strand
AAAAAAAAGTATAATTTAAAATTGAAACAAAATTTAATCAGTAAAGGGTAAATATGTTTGCTTATATACTGTCTCAAAATTAATTTTTTCGACTTTCAATCAAGTTTTTAATTCATCGCTTGGCGCATGCGTCATAACATTTTATGTTGAGTAGAGCAAATACACGTGAAGGTCATTTCATTTCAGAATATTGAAAAAGATTCACTTGAAAAAAATTATGCAAAATTCAAAGCAAAAATATGATTTTAAATTGTATATTGATTTTTTTTAAATATTATTTTTATCACGTGAATTTAGGTCATGTGGCGGTGAAGATAGCTGAACGTATTTGATTTGTAAATCGGTCAGGCCATGTGGCATCGAATATAATCGATTATTGAAATTGTGTAACTATCGATAGTTATTCAATATTTCAGCAAACGAACTATTTAAAATTTACAAGTTATTTATTGAGAGAATAAGAAAAATATACTTACAGGAACATTATTTTTTTTAACAAAAATAGTGTGATCACCATTTATTAAAAGTGGTCACTAATCTCAGTAGAAATATTGTGGAATAATAATTATTATGTCAGTCATAATCAACTAGTCGTTTTATAACCATGGCCTTTTGTGTCAATACATAGATATTAAAAAATATCGAACTAATCGATAAGGCCCATCTTTCGTAAAGTAAACAAATGAAAATAATTTGTATTAGAAGCTTGCGCCTTTACATATTACTAAGTATTCTATAATTCAACGTTTTATTTGTTTTAAATTGTGAATTGTGTGTGGTAAACATGAATATAATCTATTATAATAATAGCTCAGAACTGTTAAAATTGAAAATACTTATTTATTTATTTTGCCGAAGCTTCGAATTTTTCGAAGTAAATATTGTTTGTCGAAGTCGAAGCCGAAGTTAATTAATATTCGCTTCGACTTCGAGATTCTCGAAGCTTCGCACACCCCTAGCTCTATTGTTTCCTACTATTCTATCATTTTAAAATAAAATAATATACCAAGTTATTTGTTTTGCATTTGTAATGATCAGGGATTTTGTATTTCAATTTAGTAAAGTTACTGCTGAAGGATGTAGCTGGTAGGTGAATCCCACATGTGCCGCATGTACCGCAGGGTTATGAACCTTTAGTAGTCTATTTTTCTTCTCGGATTCTATTGGGATCAGGAAGTTTAGGACGGACTAGATATTGTGGAGAATGGGTGGCTGTTTAAAAGCGACCCTTGAGGATGAACTAAGAAGGTTTTGGTGAAATTGATTAGGATATACTTCATTCATGGGAGGAGTTTACCTCTGAAAGGTCTTTTTTCTTTACCAATATCCTACTATATAATAGATTTCTGGTAGGGAAAAAAGTCCTTTCCCAGGTAAACTCCTACCGTGAACGAACAATAGATAATATTTATTCGGCTTAGATCAGGGTGGTATTCTGTTGTGTGAGAGATGTCTTGAACTTGTTTTGGAAAGTCTGTCGTCTCTGGAGAGTGTTCTGGGGATTTTGTTGTCTATTAAAGGCTTGGGCTAACGTCTGCCTTGGAAAGCCGTGGGGAGTTGTTCATAATATTCAGCTAGATCATCAGATAATGAACATTTTCATTTGACATGTGTGGAAAGGCTGAATGAGACGAGACCTTTTTGTGTATAAAGGATGGTTGCTATAATAGTGACAGTATTGCTGGTGGGTTCTATATGTACAATGGTGTGAATTTGGCTATTTTCAAGGAACAGACTCACATCCAGGAAGTGAGACTATTCTGGGATTTATTGTGGGTGAAATTTATGGAATGCATTTGTTGATCTTATCTATAAAGATGACAGAGGATGCTTCAGAGTGAGGCCATATCATAAGAAATGGCTGACATTCCATGTATAGGTGGGACGTTAGTTTACAGTGCAATGACATCAATAGTGACCAGAAAACAGTTAAGTGTAAGGTTTTCAATTTTGTGAATTTTATCCAAGAAGCGTTTTGTATCCTGTATGAATGAGGGAAGTTGTTTTACAAAGGGTTGTTGTAGGTGTGAACCAAACAGTGATGAAATTCTCTCAGTTGGAGAGCCACAACCGGAAACAATCGGACGGTCGGGTGGAGGTATGATTTATTTGTGGATTTTAGGGAGAAAATACTGTGTGGGAATCGAGGGTTTTGTGGAAAAAGAAGTTGGATTGCGTTAGTGGTGAGATTCCTTGTTGGATGATATCAATCACTGCTTGTTTTTTTTAATGCTTTGAAAATTTTTTGTTTGGGTTTTCTTCATTAAATGTATACTTATTAGTTTAATTTTCCTTTTTCTTATTGGTTTTTTAACAATTTCTATTATTATAAAACTATTTAACCATTGGGCCACCTCATTTTTAAACTTATTACAGTTAAAGAAATAAAAATAAACTTTGATTAATATCAGTAAAAGCTTCAAACATAATTCAAATACAAAAATCTTGTACATATAATTCCTAATGTCCTACTTGTTTGCTCACTAAAAGAAACACTTACTTTACTGTCATCATCGGGGGTATATAAATAAATGATAAAATAATAACAAATAACTTTGATATAATTTAGACTGAGAATGTATTTATTAGTTTTTATATAATATTTGGAAGAAGGTAGAGAAAAGGTGATGGAAACACATAAATTATTAAAAACAAAACAGTTTAATAAATTCACAGATCTTCTTTGCTACATTTTATTTATACACGGGAGATCTGCTCCACACACAACTCTCCATTATGACTTCTCACAACCAAAGAGAAGACGCAAGAGTCTTTTCTGGCCCCGTTCTCATGTCTATCTAGAGGTGTTTCTACAATTGTCACTAAATAAGGAATCACAGCATTAAAGATTTACCCAAGATGAGAGTGACAGAACGTCTATTGCTATGCTTAAATGGGAACTATGAGAATTTGCTGGACCAAAAGTCAAGAAAAAAATAAATAACTAAAGTGGAAAATAGTGGTTTTATTTAGGAGGGTTAGCCAGCCCACTTACCTTGTTGATACTGGAGTAGGAATTGTTTAGATAGAACAATAAAAATACACAAACACATTTTCAAGGACAAGTTTTCAATGTAACAGACAGCTACTCAGGCCTAGAGTGTAGACTTGAAAATAGGAAGTTGATTTGGGGTCGAATACACTACTTTACGAATCTGAATTTCCAATTTACCTTCCAATCTCAAATCCGTATTCGAATATTGGAATAAAATTATAAACAGGCTCACTTACTATATATTCAACCTTCCCAATCCCTAAACCATTAGCATAATTAGTACTTAAGCGTATAACTCGAACTGATAATAAGACACAGTGCTAAGTATTATTATTTAATGTTAGGCAGAGTAGTGATCGAAATATACAATATGTATAAACTATTGCTAACACAATTTATTGCACGACCGGTACAGCGTTTGGCTGGAACATGACTAACAATTTATTATTATTATTTGAAAAGGCTTTTAAGACTAAATTCATAAGACATCTGTCGGCATTATAGTGAACTACAAACATGAATGTTTTGACCGTAATAATTGAACTCTAATATTTAATTCGAGTTATTGAACCAAATAATATAATATTTGAAACAATATTGATATCAAAGCTTCGCAGACCCTTAATTAAGATTTCTTCTCAATTCTTTTGATACCATTAAGAATTAATGAACTAAATTTGCCATTTCCAATTGTAATTATTAACGTCTCTTCCAGATCCTGTCAGCAAAAGAGCTAAAGCAAGTTCAAGACGATAAAACCCGCCTAACCGAACATTTTATACAGACTTTACCTCTGTTACTAGACAAGTACAGGGCAGATCCAGAGAAGTTGGCTAACCTACTAGCCATCCCTCAGTACTTTGATTTAGACATTTACACCACATCGAGGCAAGAATCTGTAAGTATGTTGAGCTTGTCTTGTTCTCCAATCTCAGAGTAATACCATTTTAGACTATTTTATTGTTAGTCACCTATATCTGAAATATATTAAAGAGTAGCTTTTCAAACTACACATTCCTCTTTAAAAAATAATTCACTGTGGGTCTTCAACGTACACACAGTTGTAAATACGCAATAGTGGTACTCCGACTTGTGACGCGCATCACCATATATCAAGCACCGGGAGATTGTAATCGTAGAAAGGCCAACAACCTCTGCCTTAGATCAAAGGGGTTGCCTATTTAGTTGTGTTTTATTTAAATCTAATGTTATTAAGGTTTTTACACCACATATCATTACCCTTTTTGATTATGCACAAAATATTATGTTGACTGAAGCATTAAAAGCTTATTATTAACTGTTCAAACCTTCAGACAATACTTCAAGAAACTGGGTAATTCATATAATTATTTTATTTTTATTTTTATATGGTAGAATCTGGACTTTCTGTTGAAGAAAATAATTTCCATTGTTGAGAAGCTTCACGATACGGAAGTGCTGGAAACATGCGCTAAAACACTTGAGCAACTTTGCACCGAGGGCAATGCCATTTATACACGATGTGATGTAGCCCGTAGCACCCTCATCGACATGATTGTCAACAAATACAAGGAAGCTGTCGATGAGTGGAGAAGTCTAATAGAAGGGGTGAGCCACAGTTTTGTCAGTAATTTTACTAATCCTACCTGTACAAACTACTAGGCTCTAATATATATTATACTGGAGGAATTGAACACACAATCATTCTATTGCAGTTAGGTATGTACTAAAACTAAGTAAGAATAAACAACCAGTAAGCAGTATACTAGCTATAAAATATTCTGATTTTCTCTATTTAGTAATTTTAAATATTAGTATGAAATGTTTTCAAATCCTTTAATATTTTTCAGCAGTCAAGGAATTTTTTGTAATTTTATTCATAGCTTCTAATATTCACTATGGTAAAATCTTCGAAGACTTAGACTTGGCTTCATATATTTATCAGCTTCAACTTCGATTTGATAGTAAAATTTAGAATTTGACATTTACAAAGCAGTGCCAATAAAAATATTTGAAATTAAAACTTTGGTAATTTTGAGCTTTAATATAATCTTTCAACTAATGTTCTCGTGACTCAAGTTTAAAATAATTAAATTACTTTTTGGGATTGTAAAAACTTACCACCTTAGGACAAATTGTATTAATTGTGTTTTCAATTTAATATTTTGTATATGATATATAATACCTAAAGTTACCACTACTATAAGAATACAAATTTTCAATTTACCATTGAATCCGTATCTAAATCTTGGTAAAAAAATTATGAATGTAAGAAGTAATATAAATATAATCCAATAATATAAAATAGAAATAGTAACTAATTGTTAACATTCTTTCACTATAACTTTCATACATTCATTTAACTGTTAAATTACTGGTCTGGGGCCTGCTCTATAATTATAATTGGGTTTTAACCACCAATAAGCAGTATTAAGCTCTAAAACCAACTTTTCTTGAAAAATGGAAGAAGAAAATGGGGGATATAAGTCTTTAATCTTGAATATCCTTAAGGGATCAAGGGTCCCAGGTCTGATGACAATGCAATAATTAATACCCTTTTCCAACATTAAAAATAACTAGCATTAATATTATTAGAGTGGAAATTAGGAGAAGAATACAGTCAGTAAATTCATGCTACTACTTGGTCATAAGTTGTTAAAATCTCTCCAGCTTTCAAACAATGTAAAACTCAAAATACACAAAACAATAGTTTTACCGGTTTCAGGGTATGTGGTCTCAAACCACAGACTAAACCAAGTTAATTTTGGAAATAAACCATCCTGTTCTTTTTATAAAGTGTAATCCCAAATAATTTGCTTTATTAAATCATTCACTAATCTATTAAAATGAATCCAATTAGTAATAATGAACCAAATCCCATTCTGAAGGCAGATTTCCGTAACATGCCTACATGGGGAATCTCTTAACAAAGGGTGGCCTCAAAATAATTCTTAATCAATCTAAATATCACTATTTTTGAATCCTCCATTCTTACCACTCAAATCCCACTGATTAAAAATGTTTGGTATCTAAACAAAACAACCGTAAATATTGGTTAATTTTTCATTTTGACAATTATTAGTTCTTTTTCAGTTTAACTTTAGAATTGGAGAATTGTAAATGCATATAAAACTTAGCCATTTGTCTACGTATTTTTGTTACTACTGTATATACAATTTTTAGGGTTTTCTTCCAAATTAAGGTACCTCATAAAATTAAATAATAAGGATATGATAAGTCCACTTTGTCATTCCGAAGTGAAGTTGAATCAAATAGTATGAGATGTTTCCAAAACTGAATCAAAGTTTTAAACATTTAAAAAAAGTTTAAGGTTGGATAAAAAATCTTATACTTTGCATAACAATATAAATTTAGGTATTAGATATAATTTACAAGAAGCTATATTTCAAACATAGTTAATATTTATTCTTAAAATGATTGATTAAGCTACTATCCCAAAATATTAGGGCTGAGAACCGATCTTATTTATCGGCAGATATTGGTACAGTTGGCCAAGGATAATCGGTTTTTTATCATGTAGATATTTTACGCTGATAATTCAAAATTTTTGGATATATTTTAAATTCTCAAGTCATGAAAATATTATTCATCGTTCAAACAAAAATATTTAAATACATTGACATGGATGTAAACCCAAATTCTTTAATTCTGCATTAGATATTTTATTTGATAATAAACAGCAAAACCAACATTCTAAACAAAATAAACCACCCAATTTTATATACTTAACTGCTATTAAAGATATTGGAAATAACTGCCCCACATTGGGCGCCAATGGTGGTGACATGGAATTTTATGTGGATGTGGATGATACCAGGGGTGCAGAATATGTTCATAGATCCAATATTTCCCCAGAACATATTATTTTCATAAAAATAAGTTCCCTGAAAACCATAGCACTCAAAATAAAACATTGAATATTTTATAGAGGCTGAAGAGAGTAAGGATTATTACCTACTACATAATTTGGAAATTTCAAATTTAAATCATAGTTATTTTTATTGTTTCTCCCTTATGAAAAATTTTGCTGTCTCCCAGAAATGGCAACCTTCTCATTTCCTTGTGTGCATTACATATTGTTATTAATTGTTACGGTGACCTGGCGGTCTAGGGGTAAGGTGTCAGACTTCTGTGCTGGCGGCCGGGGTTCAATCCTCGGTCCCGGCACAGATTTATCTGATTACCAAACCCTTCCTTCACCTGTGACAAGACATCTTGTGAATGTGGGGAATGCCAGGCCTCCACCGTGGTTCGGATTCCACGTTAAACTGTAGTTCCTCCATTTCATCTCACAATCACCCTACCATTACACATTAGCGTAAGTGCGTATAACCCGAACGGGTAGTAAGACGCGATGCTAATAATAATATTAATTGTTCATTGATATCAGCAAGCTTACCGGTGCTAACATTTAATTTTACGTTTTGAGAGTAAGAGGCAATGGAGTGTCATTCCGGGAGCTTTGGTTTAATTGTTAATTTTGATAGACTTTCGTTTTTTCGTAGACTCGCCACTACTACAAGGTCTTTCACTATCAATCACATTAGGGGAAATACTATCGTAATTTACGACTATGAGTTTTTCCTAATCACATAATTTATGTTTTACAAAACCTGCAATACTACCTTGATCCTTATTTCTAGGTTTTTCTTGGGGATGTTTATTAAATATGTGATATCCGAGTTTATCACGTCTGCCACGCCATTCACATTAAGCAGAGTTGATGTCTTGTTTTTTCTTAAAAGTCGACAAAATAAACATGTTTCACTAACCCATATCATTTTTTATAAACATTTTATCTATTGTACAATGTACAGACCTTAATAGGTCCACTTAAAACAACAACAATTTCATGGCTACACAATTATTGCAAGCATGTCACGAGTTTAAATAAACTGTGCATACATGGCCATGTAATTAGGCCATGCTATAACGGGTGACTGATTTCAAACTAAAACAAAACATCGCTCACCCTTTCCTACCCTCCACCGCTTGCTCTCCATAGCTACCAAACACTCGTAGTAGGGTAGGTAACTGAGCATATTAAGGCGTAATGTTGAAGTACCAATTTAATTTAATTGTAAATAGTTGTTTAGATATTTTGTCATTTAACTGAGAAACAGTGAATAACCCGAAGTAAGATGTGGTGCTAAATAAATAAATAAATAAAAACAGAGTTAATAACTATATGAATTATTTAATTGAGAATTAATAATATAATAAACAGCAAAGACAACATTTTCCATTTCCTGGGAATATTTTTATTTGTAATTCAATAAAAAATTACATATAAATGCCTTTTATGGCATTTTTTCTGTTTTGTTAATTTTGTACATTCTTGTTTATTATGACAGTGTACTAGGCCTAACATTAAAATTAATTATATCTATCCAGCTTTAACTTTTACAACTTTGATTCAAACTTTTATTCAACAAATCTAATACTATCATGAAAAATATAAATGTGGCAAAATCAGATAATTCTTGTTTTTTGAGTATTGTTACTTTACTTTTTTGTAATATAAATATCGGCATCGGCAATATTTGCAAAAGGGCTTATATATCGGCCCAGCCATACAAAATACAATAAAATTATTTTATATTTTGGTTATGCAAATATTAACTTTTTATAAAAATGACATAAAAAGGGGGAAAAAGTTGATTTTAACTTTTTGCAAAGCCTTATAATTGTCGAATCCAAAATTTTCTCTTGAATGGAAATTTAAGCAAACAGATATTAAAAAAAAAGTCATAATTTTTTAAGCTTCACATACTTCTATTAAATAAGACATTTTTAATGTAAAGTTAGATGCGTTGAAAAGTTAAATGTTTAATCAAGAATTAAAATTGAGGTTAAAATTTAAAATTTGGAGTCGAGAAAAACAGGAAATGTGTTATTTCTAATTATAAACACACTACAAATGTTTTATTTATTGTTGATTTATTTTCCACTCTTTTCTATTTCAAGTTTATCCAATTGTATTAATTTTGATAGTGCAATATTGACTTACTAGTATTGTGTTAATACATAAGAATCTTATTGAATATTTCAGGAAGAAACACCGGATGAAGATGAGACTTTCAATGTTGTACATAGCCTGAAGAAAGTTTCAATTTTTTCACAATGTCATAATCTGGGCCACTGGAATATATGGGAGTCCATATATAAAGACATTGTGGAAGCTAAAGACGGCAACAAATCTCTACCAGAGGAGGTATTTTTTAGTCTTTCCAGTCACTAAACCATCTTTATGTTCAATAAGAATGAACGTGATCCAATTTAAATACAACACTGGTTCATGAATAAATTCTCAAGCCTCATATGCCTTTAAATACAGGGAGCCAGTCTGTGAGTATTCTTGCCGTCAGAAATACAGTAAACTCAATTTTTCAATGTCAATATCCTATATCAAGAGAGCCTGATTTGTGGTAAGTAAAATTATTGGATTTTATTATTGAAAGTTTGGTACGTCAGTAATTAAAAGGCATTTTTTGTCTAAAAATTAGGGATGTGTGAGACTCAAAAGTTTGAGATCAGGATAAGAAGGAAAAAAAAAACTCGATTCAAGAAAAAACACCTCTTGACAATGTTTAAGACTTAGTTACAACTAAAAAAATTTTAAACTCTTAGTAATAAGATATATTCTGACACCTTATCCCAGTAGGTAACATGTCTGCCTATTGAGCTAAGGGTGCCGGGTTCAATTTCCGGCATTGCCGAAAATTTATAATTGGCTATATTATGGATTTATAATGGGTTATAATATGGGTTTACCCTTTCATATTGATAAATTAATGGCCAAGGAGTGGCTGTTAAGCCTGTCCTAGTCTTAAGATAGATTATAAGGCATATGACGGTACGACAGGCCTAGCCAGCCGCTAATGGAAAAATATATGACTTGAAAAAAATAACTGATCCAGGCCTTAAGCTGGAAATAGTAATGGGTGTAAAGCTGGAAACAGTAATGGGTGTAAAAAGTAATAAGATATGCAAAAATTATGAGCATTAAGAATGTGAGAAGGAAAAAGGGTGTATCTCTTTAATCTTAGAGAAGATTAATTTTCAAACATTAATAAATTAATTACTATCAAAGAGAGCTTAAGTTGTGGCCTATATTCTGGGACAGCTTATTTTCAGACCAAAACAGTAAATATTAAGTGTAATTGTGAGCTTTTATTTGTTTCCAGAAAGAAGTAGAGATTTATGAGCTACAACCTTAGTTTGTTATCAGTGAAAGCTTTTTAAAGAGTAGATGCATCAAGGAAGAGCATAAGGCCTAATAAAACTAGAACGTTGGATTGAGTAGAGCTGAGAAAAGTACAGAATATAAACTATTTTGTAAGCGTGATTGAGGTGAAAGGTGAAAGTAGAGAGGATCTATTGAGAAGAGGACAGCAGGGAGAGTTGTTCTATAGGATACTTATCCCCTTTAAATCTAATTGGAACAGAGGGTTTCTCACACACAATTCCAAAACTCTTCACCCATTCTAATTCCATACTTCATTTGTTTCGAGTCGAAACAAAATGCAAGCTCTTATGAGTTATGCTAAGTGCTCATTGATACTCAGGATGGGAACACTTGGAAACTAATAAAACATAATATATGAGCTATGGAGGTGCAAAGTTTAAAAATCCTCAACTCTTCTTTGAATCTTCATGAACTTTGACTTCATTTTGAAAGTAAAATTCCAGATTTGATAATTACGAAGAATGAGCAGTAAAAATATTTTAAGTTAAAATACACATTTATATTTATTTATCTTAATTTTGTGCTGTTAGATACATTATTAATAAATATTCACATGACTAAAATTTAAAATAATTAAATATACTTTGTGATAGTAATTTTATTTATCAGCTTACGACAAAATATGTTAAATGTGTTTGCAATATAACATTTTAAAAATTATATTTAATGCAGAAAGTTATATAGCTATGAAACATGTAATATTTTTACCAATCTTAAACATCATCTTTGACTGTCTCCAGCCTGTGGCCAGGTCAGTTTAGTAAAAACACCCATTCTTCATCTTTCCTTCAATCATTCCTCCTTTAACCCTTTGGTGAGTATGAACGTACATTTACGTTCATTTTGTTATGGCTTCCTAGGAGTATGCACGTAAATATACGTTTTCATGTTTGTCTAAATTAGTATGGCCGTAAATAAACGTTCAACCATGTTAATGCTTTGCTGCTATCTATGTTATGTTAAAGAAACTATTTTTAGACATTTACTAGTTTATATATTTGCTAATAGATGACTCTACTGTCCTTTACACAAAACGGTTATCATAAACATCTGGTTGACTAAATCGATGTTTATTTTAGAAGTTGTGTTTCCACATGATTTATTTGTGACAGTTTTTTTGCTGTGTCATTGTTTATAAAGTTAGTGGCCGCACATGAACATTCATGTTTATACCTTAGTTTATATTACTGTTTTATTTATGGAGGCAAACTCACAGATTTATAAATAAAGGTAGTTGCCACACTCGAATGTGTATAATCTTATTATGGTTTTATATTGTTGTATTTATCATGGCATCTTCGCGCTAAAGACGAATGCTAACAGAAAAAGAGTTGAATTAATTAATTTCAAATTGGAAATCCGCGAGTGATATGAGTATAAATGACAGTGATGACAGAGTTTCATCTAGTTCATATGAGCGGGAACCTGAAAATGAAGTTGATGCCGATAACAATATGACACAAATACAGGTGAGAGCAGATGTTCAGCTAACAATGCATGACACATTTCGGTGGCAAAATAATGCCAATTTTCACAGCCAAAGCGGAAAGACACTATGTGGATGAGTGTGGAATGTGATGTAGGACTTTGCATCCATCCATGCTTCACCACATTTCACACAAAAACAAATTTTTAAACTCTCTGAATTGTATTTGAAATGGAAAATTTTTTTACTAGATATTATTTTTTTAAATTTTATAACTACTTTGGAAATTGCAATACATAATTTTAAAATTAATATGCAAAAATAAAATTATGTTTAATTTTCACCAAAAACCTCACTCCACAGGGATATTGTACTATATTAAAACTATACTCACCAAAGGGTTAATAGCTTCCATGCTGCTCCTCATTTGCACACCTCTGTGATCTCTTCTCATCTCTTTCCTTGTCTCCCTTGTGGGTTTTTCCTCCTTTTTTTTGACATACTTAATCTTCTTTTCCTTCCTCATTACATGACCATACCATCTCAGCCTTACTTCTACTATCTCATGTACTCCTTGTACCCCAACTCTTTCCCAGCTAATGTTATTACTAATTCTGTTTCTCCTCGTTTGTGACAGCTACCATGCTTCTCAAAAACTTCATTACAAACACTTTCCTAGTTTTTCTTACAATAAATGTCCATGTTTCTGCTGCATATAAGACAATGGGTACAAAGTGTGCCCTATACAGCATCTCCTTACACTTCAAGGGCACTTCTATTTTCCATAGCAGGTCTATTTTACACCAATAGAACAGTGATTGGCAGTTGGCGGCCCACTGGCCATATCCAAATCAAGAAGCTCTCCCTTCTGGTGTGCA
The DNA here is from genome assembly GCA_902151425.1 of Timema shepardi. Taxonomy (NCBI): domain Eukaryota; kingdom Metazoa; phylum Arthropoda; class Insecta; order Phasmatodea; family Timematidae; genus Timema; species Timema shepardi. The sequence continues at coordinate 29,624 of CABFVX010002760.1, read as the reverse complement.
GGGCCAGAGGAAGGAACTATCTTTCTCAGAAGCCTAAAATACCTACCTGAATGAATAAAGCAACCAAATTATTAAAAAGCAGACTCATTCATAAACATTATTATTAATTATTCATAGTATTAATAAATTAAGGCAGACTTGCAGAAAATTGATATGGCTAAGTATTAATAAAGTATGAATTGATTTTAATAACAAGTACACATTTAAATCCAACGAGAAAAATTACATTGCTGGTTTTCCACTGTTATTAGAAAGTTGGGTGTTATGGGGGTACAGGCAATTAGTAATGAGTTTTAATAATATCCATTGTGAATTGTAGTAAGATATTTAAGAAGATTAATAATATAAGTAGAAATTTAAATGTTGCATTTGAAAGTAACATGATATTTTATATAAAACAACTTTACGTCAAATAGGCCTAGTCAAGAGGTAAAATTTGTTGATAATGGTAACAAGTAACACATTTACTGAGGATAACAGTCAAAAGAGAATGTAGAAATTTCAATATACAAAACACTAAGAAACTATACATTTATATTTGAAATAATGATATAAATTGACAGCTAACCCAAAGTTACAAAATTATTTTATTATAACTCAATAAGGAAAACCTCTTTCCGCTTTATGAGGCAATTGCATTATAATTGGAAGAAGGTACAGGAAAGGTGGATAGAAACATATGAAAGGGGGGGACAAACACAATATGGCCATTACAATGAAAAGAAGAACACAGTTCACACTTTATACTGCTGCCAATGGACAAAGAGGTAATGGATGTCTCTCCCTGATGAGTTCCGATAGAATGAAACCTAGGTCGGGGGATTGGGCGGTGACGATCAATTTTCTTTAAGAGACATCCATTACCTCTTTTGTCCATTGGCAGCAGTATAAAGTGTGAACTGTGTTCTTCTTTTCATTGTAATGGCCATATTGTGTTTGTCCCCCCCTTTCATATGTTTCTATCCACCTTTCCTGTATCTTCTTGCAAAATTATTTTATTGTTATTTGTGAAGATTATAAAAGAATAGATATTATGTTGAGATCGAAAGTTAATTAAAGATATTAATTGCAAGGTACAGGATGTGTGTAAGGTGTGGCAGAGGGGAGTGCGAGTAATTTTATAGCTATAGCATTAATTTTTTTGTCCAAAATAGTTCAAATATTTCTCCAGTAGCAACATAGAGTTTAGTTTTCTGCACACTCTAATATCAACAGATCTTGAATATTTGTCAAGGATGTCCTGGACTTTTGTCAAAGTGTAAGTAAATTAAGCTTAGTACGCACTTGGAAACATAGTTGGCCCACTGTTACCCAACTGTTGACCAACATTAAAGAATCATTGTTTCGCGTTCAGACTACAATGATGAAACATTTGTTTCCCATACTGATTTCAGTTGAGTGAAAGATGTCTGGCGAGGAGAATGCTGGTATGGCTTGTGCTTTGTATGTAGTTATGACCTGCTCAAAAAGACAAAGAAGAAGTAAACGAGGGTAGGTCTGTAAATTGCTTCAAAATGATTTGTACTATGCAAATAAGTTTCTTACAGAACTGAAGATCGAAGATGGCAGTGGTTTTAGGAACTTCACTTGCATATCTCCTACAGATTTTGAAGCTATTTTACAAATGGATGGTTCCAGGATAATGAAAAGAGACACAACTTAGATCAGCAATCGAACCCGCTAGCCCACATTGCTTGTTGTCGGAAATGCTAGCCAACATTGTTTCTTGTAACCCATTTGAAATGGATCACAGGAAACATGTTTTCCTCACTGGTAAACACAAGGCAACTTGAAAAAATGTTGGCCAACTTTTTATCAGTTGTTTCTAAAACAATGGCAACATGTTGGCAAACATTGTTTCCGGAAAGATGTTTCCTAGTGCGTACTAGGCTTTAGGTTAATAATATTAAATTTTTAGGAAATTTTAAAGGTGCCTAAAATATCAAGTTGTTATGTAACAGGATGGGGTTAATCTATAATAAAAAGGTTTACCATTCCTTATCGGAATTTTTGTAAATCTCGTCTCCTTAGTATATAAGATTACTATGTCATTGTAGTTCTTGATACAACTACATGTTTCTGCATTTCATCACCATCATCGGGTCTCAGGAAAACCATATGTAAAAACAAAAACCCGTGCTTAATACTCAGGTAGCAATACTTGTGAGGAAATCTGTAATTATATTATATTCAAAATCAATCACACCACATAAATACTAATTTTTATCCCAATTTGATCCAAACCATCACCTCTAAGCACTAAGCTTTGACAACATTGATCAATCAGCCTATTTTCATAAAAAATAATAATAATAAATGTGTTAGCAGGTCCTCAGGATATTTTTTTTATCAAAATATCCCAATATTATTAGATGGTGAAGGTGGTGAAATTATGGTACCAGTATTATCCAGATTGTACATTTGGCAACTATGCAGGGGTAGCACGGCTGCAGGTGATGAATTAGCATGAGCGGGGGAAGGGTGAACACAGTATTAATGTGAACATGTTAGATTCGCTCGCTGCCCAACCTTCACCTCATTCATATGTCCCTAATTTTTACACTTTCTCAGCTCTACTTTATTTACATCCGTTACTGTTTCCAGCCTATGGTCCGGGTCAGTTTTTTTATTCAAACTATATATTTCCCGCTACCAGCTGGCCAGGCCTGTCCTAGCTTCATATGCCTTATAATCTAATTTAAGACTAGGACAGGCACAACCTCCAGTTCCTAGCCATTAATTTATCAACTTTAGGGTCTAAACCCACATTTCACCAATGATAAATTTTCGGTCATGCCGGGAATCGAACTCGGGACTCTTAGCTCAGTAGGCTGGCATGTTACTGACTGAGCTAAGGTGTTGGATCTAAGTTCTTCTCTCAACCGTATAAATTTTTTAAATATATTCAAACTTAGATTTTGCTTGAGAATATTCCATATTATTGGAGTTGTCATCACTTCGAATTGATAAAGTGGACTTCACACACCATTAATAATTAATATAAATCAATTTAATCATATTTTAAAATAACTGAGGATGCAGAAAATCTACTTTATTAGTTGTTGAAGCATAATGCAAATATTCTTTAAACAGTTAATTTATTTTTAATATTATTAAATACTATTTTTATATCTCTATAAGGAAAACCTCTTCGCTTTATGAAGTAATTGTGTTGTATTTTGACGAAGGTATAGGAAAGGGGTTTAGAAACATATAATTGGAACAAGCAAAATATGGCTTTTACAGTGAAAATAAAAACACAGTTCAACTTTTTACATTGCTGCCATTGGACAAAGAGGTAATGGCTGACTCTAGAAGAAAATCGATCATTACCGCCCAATCCCCCGACCTGGGTTTCATTCTATCAGAACTCATCAGGAGGAAGTGTGAAACCTGGACGCAACTTCCTATTGAGGTCTGAGAATTGGGTGGTAGCGATCAATTTACTTCAAGAGGCAGCCATTACCTCTTTGTCCAAAAGACTATTTCTGCGAGTTCTTAGTATTTTTTTTTATCAGCAAGTGGTTATTGAGCAATGGCTTGTATGTAAGGTGAAATTGGCCGACTGGAAAATTTATTTTATTAAAAATAAATGTCATGCCTTTAGGATTAACTTTGCCTTAAATATTAATCCTTATGCCTTCACAACTTATTCATTAAACATTATGTATTTTACAATTAACTTAACACTTTTTCAGTAAACTTTATCCATGAGAAAGATTTAGGAGACTAAGTGGCTTTTCAACCATTATTAAAGTTCAATAGCTTAAGAATTTTTTTAAAGAGAAAAACACAAATAAATATATATGCTTTTTTTTACATTACACAGGCTGTGAAGTACTGCATATGTGCGTGTTTTTTTGGCATTCTGTGGGATCTACGTCATCTTGAGGAACTCATGGAGTCTGGAAGTAATGGTAACCAAGAGTTGGCATTACTCAAACATAACCTCAACAACTTCATGGAAGCTATGAAAGAAATGCTTCTCTTAGGGCCCAGTCAAGTCTACAAAGAGGAGGTAAACATATAGTAAAAATGTTTTTATCTATATAAATAAAAATATTACAGATGGGTCAAATCCACTATTTCATGAATCTAAATCTTCATTTTGCCTCCAAATTTTGAATTTGAGTCATAATATTGTGTAAAAGAAAATAGAAATATAATAGAATCATAGAGATTATAAATAGCAATTAAATGCTAACAATTTTTGTTATAATGTATTCATTATAACATTAATAATCAAGTGTTACAAATTAATGGTCTGAGGTCTGATTGCTAAGTTTGTCCTATAATTTTGTTGGGGTTGAACCACTTAAGGGTGTTCAAGTGTTGACACTTTTTGGAGAAATCCAGTTTTTTGCTTCAAATAACAAATTCTAATGTTATTTTAGTTTCAAAAAGTTTTTTTATCTTCTTTTTTAATTTGCTTTAATAGACGTTTTGACTAGAGGAATCTGATTCATTATCTGATTTTTGTATTTGACATAGTGACTTGTTATAGATGATACTTTAAATAGTACATTATGATCACCTGTATGTTTTATTAAATATCTATTATTACATAGAACGTTTTTATTTTTATTTAGCCATATGTAATTATTTATATGCTATCTGTCTTACTGTTTAAAGATTTTAAATATATTTTTAATACAATCAACTCTCGATTCTACAACCCCGGGACTAGCGTCCCCCTCAAAGTAATGATCCTGTTTGGGAAACCGTGAAAAATGTGGGGGGAAAGGTCGAACATTTTAAGAAAATCTGCTGTAAAATGTGTTTTTTGCACTTATTTGGGTTGCTACAATGCGATTATCTTTGTGAGCGCTGTATTACTAGTAACTGCGGTAGGTCAGGTATAAAAATAGACACCACCCCATCAGTGCTAGCCAATAGCACTTGACTTTGCCCACCCGCTACCACAAGCAAGATAATGTTTTCCTGCATGCGACTGCCGCTACATCACGCACCAGGTTTGTTTTTGCCATTGTTATCTCGATTCTCGATTTGATTACTTTTTGGATTAATTTTGTAAACAACTTTTGACGACCCATGCTATTGTTTTTTCTATTGTTATTTCAATTTGATTATGTTTTTGGTTTAATTTTGTGAATGATTTTTGACGACCCATGATATTTTTTTTATTTGATACGAACTTATAATTTCGACGAAATTAGGGGAAAGAGGACCTTCTTGATGCTCATGAAGTACAAGATCATCCAGGAAGTGGGTGAGAAAAAGATTACTAAGATTGAGCTTGCACGGTGGCATCCTGAAGTCGACATTATTCACGATTCTCAAAATGAGAGAAGAAATTGTGAATGCAGTGCAGAAGGAAGGCCAAACATTTGGAGGGTGCAATGCACGTGAATCTAGAGCAGGCTATGCTGGAGTGGTTTAGCCAGCATAGAGCGCAAAACGTGCCTATAAACAGACTGATGATGCAGAGGAAGGCCGATGAATTTGCCCTGAGGTTGGGTATAGTTCAAGTGGGTGGCTAGAGCATTTCAAAGTTCATCACAGAATATACAGCCACAAGGACGTCAGTGAAAGTGCATCGGTCGACCCAACACAGGTGAGGAAGTGGATGCCCTTGCTCCGAAACATCCTTTGGCGGTATCAGCCTCAAGATGTATACAACGCTGACGAGCTGGGTATATTCTACAACCTAATTTATTCAATTACATGAGATTTTTTCAAATGAACATTAATTCGTAATGAATATAACAGCCCAAAATGACAATAATTGACCCTAAAGTGAGTATTTTCGTAGACAATATTTTTATTGGCAAAGCTTGATAATTGTTGATTCCGATTTTTTCCCCCCCGATCCTAAGCTGAACCTGATGTTTGTTTTGAAGCCAATTCAAACTTTCAAGGCTTTTCAAACTCCTATTGGTCATAATTTTATCCAAGTTTTGAAAGTGATTTATTGGTAAAATGAAGATTAATTTCGGTAAAATAGTGAATTCCATCCAACTCTAATGAAAATTTGACAATTTCTCACCACTTCCGGACAGTTCAATTTCCATTTTCTTTAATGTTAAAATGTTTGGTATCCTTTATTCTTGAATGCTCTTTAAAATTTGAAGACTATAAGGAAACATTTAATTAACAGTGCCGATTTTTTTAAAGGAAGTGTTGTGTTTTTAGGCCTATATTGTAATCTGTGACATCCTGGTGATGTTTTGTGATCAACTGGCTAACAACCCACATCTTGGAGACCTGGTCTACTACGCAGATCGTAATTTGCAGATGATACTTAACGACTTCATACAGTCTTATGTGTTTGTCATGGAGGATGATGGTAAGTTTATTTGTTTTGTCTGTGTTTGTTTTTGTCTGACAGTAAAAGATTGTCTTTAAAAATGTGTGTGTGTGTTTATAGTGTATTTAATAAATATTTTCTATACAAGTGTTACTCTAAGTGTGCTGCTGGCTAGCCCTCCCTTTTTAAGACATTATTTAACCGAATTATCTTTCTAAATTAAATTAATATTCAAATGACAGATATCTGCGATAATCTTTGGACTTAAAACATTTATAATCAGAGAAAACTGAGAGTAACAGCTGGAGGGCTCAATGTGTTGACCACATGACACCATCTATCCACAAATGTTGGCACAACAGTAGCTGTTAGGTTAGTATAACTCAATTTCAGGTTTACGCTTTGGAGTTTTTATTTGGTTTTTAAAGCTAAATATCCACAATTTACCATTTTTGTCAAGCACAAAAAGATATTCAATATTGATTTGGTTTTGTAATTATTTCGTATGATTAAATTCACTTTCACTTTGAATTAAAAAAGGGGACTTTGAACACTCATGTTACTCATTAATTGGTTTGAACAAACCCAAAGAAACTACTTTATACATACATACGTACACACATATGTGTGTGCACATGCACATACATACACATATAGGCACAAATACACATTTTTATAGCACACATCTGCCCAGATTCACAAAATCATTTGCTTGTTCTAACAGTTTTCCATTTATACTATCTACTTAGTTTTGGAAATATATGAAGATCCACTCTTCCTGTCGCCACATTCAAATGATTTTATGCATTCTCAATTAACTTTCATTCTCAACCATTAAAATGGTATCATCTTCATATAGCAGCACTCTCACATTCACATTGTCTATTTGTACCTACACTAACCGCATCCTCACACACATCTCATGCACTTATCCATGAATACATTAAACAACCATGGAGACATACATATAAGTCATTCACGACCTAAGTTTACCTGTATGACAGCTCGAAATGTTACTAGAAGTATTCCCTAATATATCACTGCGCGAACAGCCGACATCTATCACTTTGGATGACTAATAAAAACAGATGGTAATATATTAATGTGAGCATTAAAAATCAAATTGAAATAAATTTGGTAAAAATATAATTTTTAGTAAGAGACCATACAAGGTGCATGGGTAACTACGCACAAAGGAATGAAAGTGATTCTTCACAATTATTACATTAAAGACTAATAAACAAAACATGAAATATTTCAAATTTTTAACTGCTTGTGATTCTTATGTTTTCTTTTAGAATAATTTAAGTTGTGAAGGCTTATTTTGGCATATTCAAAATTAATTTTATGAACTTTTTTTTCAATTATTAAAGTAACTTTAATTTATTTAAAGACATGAGTGTTGAAACAATTTTAATTATATTTTGCTAATTTGTTTTTTATTTTCTCTGTGTTCTTATTTTTAAATCATGTTTTTTTCAAGAGTTTTTATTATTCATTAATGAGTGTCAGTCTTGTTTTAAAAACATAATTATAATTTTTTCATATATTTTTACAATCTCACACTTAAAAGATATAGTATTTACATTTTATGTTTGTTTTGACTGGTCACATTTTAAATATATTATTTTACTTTTGAAATAAACAAAGAGTATACTCTTAACATTTTAAAATTATGAATATACTCAAACTCAGGAGCTTTTTGTAATACTACACTCGAGTTCAACTTGAAATACTCAAGCTCGCAGACCCCTACTTTAAAGTGAACTGTTTTGAAAATGCCTGCTTGAAAGCGATGTTGTCACATTGGACTGCATGTAGTGATCCCCATGTTGATGGACTCAAATGTGAGCAACCAGTAGAAGAATCAGTCCCTCAGCTTTACTTAGCTAACATATTTTGTTTCACTCAAAATATGTTAATGTTAATGACCAAATAAAATCAACAAATATATTATAATCATTGTATAATCACTGTCATTATATAAAAATTAATTGAACTATTTAAAAAAGTATACAGCCATTGTAAACAGATAATATTATTTTATTATTATGTTTTTCAGCTTAAAACAAGTGAATAATGTATTATTTGTGTTTGATTTAGATGAACAGGATGAGCATTCCAAGATTGAGGAACTTCACAAGCGCAGGAACTTTCTAGCTTCTTTCTGCAAATTGATTGTCTATAATGTGATCCCTACTAAGGTGGCTTGTGATATTTTCAAACATTATGTTAAGGTATGTTTATTATCTATTATTTTTAAAATAGTATCATACAGAAAAATTAAACCACACTGTAGATCAAGAGTTCTCAAGCTTTCTAGACCCACACCACTCTTGTGAAAGAGATTGTAATCTCATGGCATCCTTGTTAGAATTTTCGTAAGCTCTTTTTTTAATTTTTTAATTATTTAAAATAAAATAATTATTTTACTAGAGCTGGGCCCTTTTGCAGATATTGCCAGTGACCGATGCCGATTTAGTTTTTATCCCCCCACATCCCCTCCCCCTCCCAAAGTGTACAGTAACACTACTGAAAATCAAGATCTATCTGATTTTGCCACTTTTATACTATTCATGATAGTAGTAGGTTTGTAGAATTAAAGTTTAAGTTAAAGCTTTAAACATTAAAGTTGGTTGGATATATTTAATTTTATTGTTAGGCCTACTGCAGTCATAATACACAAGAATGTATATAATTACAAATAAATTAACATACCAATATAAAAAAATAAATAAGGAAAAAGCACAAACTTAATATTGTACACTTAAGGGAAATACACCTAGTTTGTTTTTAAATGAAGACCACCTATACATAAGAAAATATTTTGGCCCTGTTATATTAAACAAGAACATTCATAATCATAAATAACAAATTCAAATATCAATTAGGCCCCTAAATGAAAAATAAATTAAGAAATGACACAATAAATATTATAAGCACAATTTTAGAATATACCTATACACGCTCTAAGAAATGATTTTGGGGGGCGATTGATCGAGCAGATCTTGGAGCAATTAGTAATCGACATGATGCCGATGTCACGCACCATAAAGAAAAGAAAAACACATGATTACTGATTACGGTTTTGTGCATCTAGCCCCTAGAGTACGCAATGGCACAACAATGATATGTTATCTTGGACATATTCGTAGTTTTTGATTTGTGACTAAGTTATGCTTACAAAAATAAAATATAGTTTAGCTAATTCAGCCAACAGAAAAAACAGTGAGATATAAAATATAAAAAACTCAAATCCAAAACTAAAATTATTTAAATAGAAAGCAAAATGTTTTTCGCATGCGCGGGTCTCGGGTTGTAATGAAATATGTAGGTAATATTTCATATTAGGTTGGTATACAGCTTGTATTCAATTATAACTACTTTTCTTATAGCCATAATATGATGTATTTTTAATTGTTTATAAATCCATAACAAATAAAATCATACTGGCCCACTTAATATTGTTTTGATCGTGTTTAAACTTTGTGATGTGAGGAAATCTTTATCGCTAATATATTTATCATTTGTTTTATAATTTGAAATAAACCTTAAGGTAATTGAAATTAAATGGTTTATTTTGTTTATTTTGTTTAGATTGTTGCTTTTGCTGTTTATTATAAAATAAAATATCTAACATAGAGTTAAAGAATTTGTGTTTGCATGCGACTGAATTTAAATATTTTTGTTTGAACTATGAATTATATTTTCATTACTTGATAATTTAAAATATATCTATAGATTTTTAATTATCAGCGTAAAATATCTGAATGATAAAAAAAAGACTATCCGTGGCCATTGTGCTAATATCGGCTGATAAATCAGATCAGTTATTGGCATCGGCCCAGCCCTAATTTTCGCTTATTCTCCTACTGTATTAATTGAACGATATAAATGACAAAAATCTGAATAAAATACATAAATACATTTATAGATTAATAGCTTTGGAAATCAATAAACTAGCACACTGACCAACCACAATGTGAGATCACTAAAATATAATAATACACTCATCATTAGGAAAACAAATATTATTAATGTGAGACTTGCAATTTATATTTATAGCACACAATTTTAATAAAGGTCCTAGTGGTTGAAAACACAATACTCACATCATCCTCAAGACTTAGCAGTTTATTTCTTGCTTTGGATTTTATTTTGGCCATAATTGATAATGCTTGCTCGCTCAAATAGAAAGTTGAGAAGAGCAAAAGTTGCTTTTCTAACTCTTCTTGTCAAATTTATCTTTTAGTGTGGAATCAGAGCAGAGACTCAGAGATCATTGAATTTTTCTTGTTCACTGTCAATGAAATCAAACTCTGCACTGTCCAATAATTCAAATGGCGAGACAATCCAGTCAACTTCTTGGTGGAAAGAGATGGAAAGTACAAATCAACTACATTTTGCAGTCTTGGCAAGTGGTTGAGAATAAGATTTTTCGGCTTTCACATGCTTTTGCCAGATGAAGAAGAGAGGGAAAGTTTGACAAATACCCTTTCTGAACTGCAGACTTACAAAAACCCAGGTTTCTCTTAAAGACTTTCACTTTATTGGCTGAGGAAACTGTGGTCTCTGGTCGCCCTTGGTTAAAAGATTTAATTGTTTGGCTTATTAAAATTATCTGCCAGGTATGGAAGTTCCAAACAACCAGCCTCATTTGCAGCAGCTCTTAAAATGTTTCATGTTTTTGTTTAAAAAAAACCTTTTAGTTCTTCTTTGAGCTCAAGAACTTGGTTCAGCACACAACCTCGAGATAACCAGCTTATTTATATCTGTGTCCCGAACTTATGAGGTATGAGCTGCACTCTTTTTCCTGTCATATTTTTTACAAAAAGCCTACATTTCAAACTTTGTGATTAGATCAAATTTACCATTTCAACAACCTGGCTCAAAACTTCAGTCAACTCTTCACCACAAGTTTTTACAACTTATGCCTCCCTGTGTAAAAATTGGTGAGTTGTAATCAAGGATGTATTTTCCTTCAAAGCTCTGGTGGTACAACCTATATACGCTCTTATCATTGAGGGTGCACCTTCAGTACATACACCACAACAGTCTTTCTGTGAAAGGCCATGGTCAGCGAGATGGTAGGTAACAAACTAATTATCCTAGTGAGGAGTTGAAGTGTCTGGCTGGCTCTTTACAAAACAGAAACCTCTCACCTATATCTTTATCATCAATAAATCTGTTAAACCTAAGGAGCTGACATTTGCCAGCAATGTCAATGTTTTCATCTGTTTGTAAAACACATTTAGGGTTAGTTTTGTTTTACAACATTTTAGATATCCTACTGCTGATGGTACTGTTGGAGAAAGGGGAATTTTTGAAACCTGATTTCTAACTTCTAGGTCAAGTATTGTTTCATCTATATAATATTACATACAAATTGCAGGGCCACTTATTTCCTCTCCAGTAGTATTCTATTTCATTTCTTTTGGCTATCACTTTTGCAATTTTGAAGACCCCTCAACTGTAATGTTAGCTATGGTGAGGGGCTCTTTTGATCATTCTGCCAGCTGCTTTCTTCTACACCTCCAAAAGTGAAAAATAAGACAAACTTTTCTGTGACTCGTCAGGGTGCTTGGTAGTAAGATGCCTCTGAGTACAATGGTGTGATTGCTTAGTGTTTCCCCACAAACTATATACACGGGGCGAGGCTTATCCTTTTCACTGCTCCACGTAAATCATTATGATAAGTAATTGTTCAATCATGTCATTAAAAAAAAAAAAGAGACCTTATATTTTGAACTTGACAGGCTGGGATCAATTTTGATGTTCAAAATAGAACAAACAATAAAAGCCGACAGTTCACCTTCACTGTCCTGAAGTTTACATTTCTTCACAGTAAACTTACCCATAGTAATCATGAGAGAGAACAATTAAACAACCTTGGTGATCTTGGGGTAAAGCGCTTGCCTCAGGACCTGATGTTCCTGGGTTCGAACCCAGCCATGATTGACAGATCTTTCTTTAACAATTAAAATCCGTAGCACGTCTTCCTTGAGAGGGTAAGTTAAGTCCGTCGTCCGGTGTCGATTGTGGCACGTAAAATAACTCTGGTAGGTATGTGAAAATACCTTTCCTGGTAAAATTGGTGGGCACTTTCACTCCCATTACTAGAAATTCTCGTGTGTTGGCATAATCAATTGGTTCAGAAAGGGCACGTCACAATAGCAACAGACGATCATGGCCGATTTCATTTAATTAGCAAATTAAAGGAGAGTGCTGGTAGCATAGTAGTGAGCGAAATAACTGTCAATAAGTGACTCACACTGCACCCACACAGTTCCAATTCCATAAGTGGCTCTTTGACTGGTCTGGTGGGGAGGGATAGGGGTGTTGGTAGGTGTTTCTCACATAATGTGTTGTAGCACATGCAATTTAGAGAAAAACTAAAAAACAAAACTATCTTCTGTTTCTTTATTTTATTGTTTGTATTTACATAATAGTTTTCCCCCCTTAAAATACACCCGGTCGATCTTACAGTACCAGAGTATTGCAGCACACCAGTTGAGAATCCCTGCTATAGCTTGTTGATGTGTTAAACCTCACATAGTGACCAACCATCCCTAAGAAAATTTGTTTGAAATTCTATGGAATTAAAGTTATTAGGTACCATATTTATAAACTAGGCTTGTGAATTGACCCATCTGCTTGTATACAAATAACCTGCATTTCAGGTTGATTGGGGGATTAGTTGACTTTCTAATCTCAATTATTTGTCTGATTTTCATAGTAAGCTCACGTTCGACCACCATTGTAGATTGAAACTCATTAAAATTCACCATTCTTTAATTATGTTTTATTTTACTTATTGATTATAAAGTTCATCTAAAACGTTATCAAAAGCTTCCAATGATACTTTATTGTGGATTACTGTACACTATTAAATGGACTAAGAATGTAAATACAATTGTAATACTTTTTTTTCCAACCATTGTGGCACCATGAGTTTCCATATTTGAAATAAGAGGCTTCCTGTGAAAATCAAACTTTATATATTGTTAAGTGATTGTAAAACTAGAGATTAAAAAAGGGGTACCTGCGGTATCCAAAAACTCAGGACAATAGACGTTTCCGAAACTTGAGTGGAGTGATAAATTATTATTTCCTGGATTTTTTTGGAGAAAAATTTAATATTAATTCAACTTATAAATTTAATATTCATTTACAATATTATTAATTCAAGCTTATATTTCATTTATTATATGTCAATCGCTTTTATTTTACAACTACCTAGTGAACACAAGTTGAACATAACCACACTACACATAATTGATGATAATATTTATCTGTGAAGATATTTAAGGTAGGAAAACCTATTATAATAGCAAAATAATTATGAAGTAAATTTTATAAATCAAACTATGCGTTAAATACTCCTTTACCACACATATTTGCATCAAGACACATCTATTATATGAATCTTATTATTTGGACTGTCATCCAATTTCTTTTGTATCATGCCCACATGAATAAATAAGTTGTATAATCTAATATTTTTATAGTAGAATATTGGCTTTGGTGTGAGATCTAATTACTAAAATGTAAGAGGTAACTAGGCACAGTGGCCTCGTTGAGAAAAGTTTTGTTCATATGAATGGACAAGCCTGTAGCTCACTTTTATTAATTCAGATTAGCTTAAATATTTTGATGCTTAGTTGTGAAAGTATTTATTCAAATATATACCACCATTTTTTAATTTTATTCACTTATAAAATCTCTTTTGATTATTTATTTTTTACCATACAAAAAAACTATATTAAAAACTACACAATTATAGTATTTGCATTAAACCTAGGTTGTTTATTTTATTTTGAGTCAACACATTACCCAGCACTTGTGAGTAAATATTAGCTAGATTTTGTTGGAACACATACAATTTAAATATAAATAAGATATATAATGCTTGAACCTAGTATTTCTTTTACTTTCAAAAACTCTACAAGATTGCAAAATTAAAATTTATTATTCATACTCGTAACCAAAATTGAATAACAGTTTTTGTCCCTTTTTTTGACCCAATTCAAAAATATTTTTTTACATCTACCCAGTACCCATATATTTGAATAATATGAAACTACCAAATTTGATTCATTTATGATCAAATTGCCATAAGCTTCCAAATTTATCATCTAATTATTTATTTTTTAATCGAAATAAATGTGAAGGTTAAATTATCGCTATCATTATTATTATTATTATTATTATTATTATTATTATTATTATTATTATTATTAGGTGACCTGGTGGTCGAGGGGTAAGGTGTCAGATTCTGTGCTGGCGGCCGGGGTTCAATCCCCGGTCCCGGCACAGATTTATCTGATTACGAAACCCTTCCTTCTCCTCTGAAAAGACATCTTGTGAATGTGGGGAATGCCAGGCCTCCACCGTGGTTCGGATTCCACGTTAAACTGTAGGTCCTTCATTGCATCTCACAATCACCCTACCATTATACATTAGCGTAAGTGCGTATAACCCGAACGGGTAGTAAGACGCGGTGCTAATATTATTATTATTATTATTTAAGTGTGTAAATTATAGAAAGAAATTACATTTCCCAAAGGAAATCATTATTTCACAATCTGAAAAATTTCCTAATTCAAAATGTAATCTCCGCATGGACCTAAAAATTAATTCCACAGTAAATAATAAAAATATATTAGTTATCAAATACCTGCACTGGTGGGCATGCATATATTCCATTCACGGTAGGAATTGACTTCTGAAAGGCCTTTTTCCCTACCATAAATCTACTATATAGTAGGATATTGGTAGGAAAAAAGACCTTTCAGAGAGTAATTCCTACCGTGAATGGAATATACTAAACATGATGCTCATCTAATATTGTTTCCTGATGAAGGCGAGTGTACCGAAAGTTAAATGTTTCTAAATGGTTCCGAGACCTTTTCCTTTAACTTGTATCTTTCTCATTTCTACCTCATTAATATAATTAGTTACATAAATCCTGGTATGGTAGTAAGATGTGGTGCAAACAAACATCATTATGCTTTGGAAAAACAAAAAATAAGTTAGTTTGAATTTTAACCATAACGCCTGTAAAAAATAAGTCTTTATTATGAAATGTTTATTCCAGTATTATAATGACTATGGTGACATCATCAAGGCCACATTAGGGAAGGCTCGAGAGATCAACAAGACTAACTGCGCTCGAACTATGGCTCTCAGCCTCACACTGCTCTTCAAGGATCTGCAAAGGGACGGGATCAGAGTTAATCGGCAAAGTGAGGAATTTATTAGCCTCAAGGTAACACGAGCTCATGTTTATATTTATATTAAATTGATCTGCAGCAAACTGGGGCAGTGAGAATTCAGTAAAATCATGTTTTTGATCATTATAGGTTCTTTTTCTTCTATACTCCCCTTGATTGCTACAGAATCTCCTCGACATATTCTCGAATACAGCAGTGGAGTAAATTTTACAAATATATTAAATATTTATTTTCTAGGAATTGGCTAAGAGGTTTGCTCTTTCGTTCGGTTTGGATGCTGTAAAGAACCGTGAGGCCATCACCGCACTCCATCGAGAGGGAATCCTTTTCTCAGTAAACCCTTTAGAGAACATAGAGGACCCTACCGGTCCCCCGCCAAACTTACCCTTTCTCGAAATTCTCACAGAGTTCACCAACAAGCTACTCAAGCAAGACAAGAGAGTTGTGTGAGTATGCTCTCAACATCATAGCAATATTTTGTTGATTTTAATAATATCAATTGATATTTGTGGCAAGGAGAAATTTAAGATTCCTTATTTATTAATATGTTATTAAGTATTTAAAAATTAAAAGTACATTGATTTTCTTAGTTTACATCCAGAATACTGATACTAATATTTAGTTTGCATTTTTAAGCTAGAGGAAAAAACTAATAAAAGTTGGATGAATAAACTCGTGTCTATATAGTGATTATGATAGCACATTTCAAGTATATCCTGGACATTTTCTTAAAAAAAGTTAAAGACAATTTTATTTCGGAGTGTTTCACTGTACAAAATGTGACTTACTTGGCACAGTCATTTGATTAAGTATAGGAAGTCTGTAGACACGACTTAAATGGCCCAGGGCCAGTAAGAAGCTAAGGACTATATGGATTCAGAGCTTACAGACTATATAGATGAGGCTTTACAAAGATAATGTCACCATGCATAAATTATTTAGAACAGCAGTTATAAAAATGTTCAATGCCGCAGATCAGCCTGGCTCCCTATTTGTGAATTGGTGCAACGGTAAACCATATATAGGCTAGGCCTGGATTCTGAAAATTTTAAGTGAAATTAGCATGATGGATGGAAATAATATGTTCATTTGATTCTTCTGATGAGACATTTTACTGTGCCATTTGATTGTGTAAGTTAAAAATTTAACAAAACATATTATCTTGAGTTCAAGTCTAACACCTTAGTTTAGTCGGTAGTATGTCTGCCTCTTGAGTTAAGGGTCCCAAGCTCGATTTGCGGCCTGGCCGAAAAATGTATCATTGGTGACATGTGGGTTTACCCTTTAACAGTGATAAATTAACAGTTGGGGACTGGATGTTCTGCCTGCCTTAGTCTTGAATTAGATTATAAGCCATATGAAGCTACAGCAGGTCTAGCAAGCCAGTAGTGGGAAATACATGGCTTCAATAAAAACGAACCCAGGCCATACACTGGAAACAATAATGGGTGTAAATTTGAAAGAAGGTGCAGGAAAGGTGTATAAAAACAGAGAAGGTATGACACAATATTGCATTTACAATATAAAGAACACAGTTCACACTTTTCATTGCTCCTATTGGACAAAAATTGCTGCATTTTGAAAATTGATCGCTACCCCTCAATTCGCTGACCTAGGTTTTAACTTTTATTCTATCAAAACTCATCAGGATGTTGAGCAAGTTTATTTATTATTTTGATTCTCAAATCTGATATTTTTATTTAAATCCTTAAATATCGAATATTCTTCAAGATTTAAGATGTTTGAAGACCTTACATCCCCAGTTTATATAAATAATACTGCCAATTCTGTAAATAAATAAACCTATTGAAATTAGAGGAGTATAGAATTAGAATAACATACTATTCTATTTATATTATATTATTTATTTCATACCTAATAATTGATAGAAAATCTGAAACATTTCAGGGTTAAATATTTTATCCAGCATTAACACTACTAAATAATGTAACGAGCATTTCTATTCTAGCCTCATTACTTTTATTTGAGGAATATTGGAGCTAAACTGTGATTATTTTGTTTGCCCCTAGACTGACCTTTTTAGACCGGCGGATAACAGCAGGTATGCCATCTAGTAGGGGTGAAGATTGGCAACCATTGCTCATGTACAGGAACAGTCTAGTGCATGGCGAGACTGACCAACCTCCTGTCACCTCCAAAAGGGCATATGGACGCAAAAAGAAGGAGGGTAAGCTATGAATCACTCCTCCAACTATTATAATGGGCGTTGACATACATTCAAGTTCATTGGTTTACTTTCCTGATGGGGGGGAAAAGAATTGTTAATTATTGGTGTTTCTTCTTACCTTCTTCTTAATATGTTCCATTCTGAATCTAAGGTTAGATCTGGTCATTCACGGTGGGAAAACTGTTAAAACCAAACTTTACATTTCTATATCTTACTTAAGAATGATTTGTCTTATTACAAAAAATTATGCTGTTAGTTTGGCAAGTAAATTTTCATCCTTTTTTTTATGTATATTGGATACGAATCTCCTTCATTCAGACAAAATGTCAAACTATCCTATACATGTATTTATTTTGAATAATTTATATTTCAAACTTGGTGAAAACGTAAAATGAACTTGCTTACTAATATTGATGATATATTGCACACACAAAAAAAGTTACAAGCAGTTTGTTCAAGAATTTGACTAATAATACTTGTTTGTAAAATATTGCTTCTGTTACATTTTATTAACATTTTTATCAGAGACGGACAGCACTCTCAAACTTGAGGACTGCTCTTCTATAAACCATATTTTATTTTATAATATAAATCTTATTTGACTCAGACCTAAAATAGGTAAGTTTAAAGAAGAAAGGAGCATAAACCTTTTTGAAAGTAAATTATTTGTAAACGATTAATGACAAATTTCCAGTACTGGATGGACAGGAAGTTGATGTACCAGTTTTGGAACTAAGCCCTGACGGTCAGTCAGGGGAGGCATCAAGATATGAACATCTGTACTCGTAGGTCAGTACAACTCCATTCCTGTGGGGGTCCAGTCGCTATATATGTCGCGCTTGTGTACCCTTGTCCCTAAACTGTGTCATTACAACTTTTAACAATAGTGGAGTCTTGCTTATATGAAGCTATTATCATCTAAAACTGTAGTCTTTATTTCTAAATTAGTAAACATTTATTTGTCAAAATAAATTATGTCGTAATTTCCAAGTGATGAATATGTTGACAACTTTAAGAAGTAACAATTTTGTTTATTTACTTTTTATAATTAATTGATTCTTCACTAGCAAACTAACAAATACATATTCCAAGTTTTAGTTAATTTGTGAATATTTCAAATAAAATTCAGAGGACTAAAAGTAAAAGCTATTTTATGTCACAGTTTGTGTCTGAAAAGCAAAGATAAATTTATAGGTATCTCTTTTTAATAATCTTTGTAATTATTATAAAACTCACACTTTCAGTTATACTAGAAAGAAAGAAATGTGCTTTTGTATGTCAACAGTTTTAGATTCTTGATTATCTCTAATGATCAAGGCTCTGAATAAACAATTGGGGTGTGTAAACTTTAACTTTGCTATCAATATTTTTAAGCTTGGTCTTATCTTCAACTCTGTTTCAATTTCGATACAAATTCATATATTTGTTTCGGCTTCGCCTGGAATCAAAAAGCGGAATTGGGGGTGTAACAACCCTGTTACCATATTGGCCTGAAAATAAGCTGCCTCCGAATATAGGTCACACACTATAAATACCCTCACTTTGATAGGAAAAAATAAAATGATAAAATATTAGGAAAATGGTAGAGCACAAATAAAATTAAAAACACTAAAAATATGTGTTAGTGTTTTTACTTTTATTTGTGCTCTACCATTTTCCTAATATTCTATCATTTTATTTATAACTAAATGTTTTTGCTCCATGCACTTTTTTCATACATATTTGATAGGAAAAAAGAAATTATGTCTGAAAATGAATGCAATTTGAAAGTAATCAAATACATCTTATTTCCTTTATATTTAATAATGTCCATATTATTTACATGTCCTATTACTCATCATCAACTGTTTGCAGCCGGTGGCCGGGTAACTTTAGTAGAATGCCTCCATCTCCTTGCTATGGAGAAGGGAAGTCCCCTTGAAGTGTAAGGAAGTATTGTACAGGGTATAGTTTGTACCCATTGTCATATACAGCAGAAACGGAACATGAGCATTGAATATAAGAGAGACCAGGAAAATGGAGGCCATGGGTATTTAGTGTGGAGCATGTTAGCTGTCACAAGGAGAAACAAGATTAGGAGTTTAGTTATCCGGGGAAGAGTTGGGGTACAGGAAGTAAAGTCCGTTCATAATAGGTTTTTACCTGGATGATAGTTCAAAACTCATATGTTTAGTGTTTAGATTGCCAACACTTGTAAAAGATCACTGTTTTGTTATAAGTGTTAAGTTTCTTAATTACATATTTTATTTCACATAAAAAAAAAAGTAAACTTAAGTTTTCTTACACGGTTTCGTAACTTTTAATAATTTCTTTTTTACCCATCCTGAAACAATATTTTAAACCTAATTAAAATTACTTATTCTCCATTTTAATATAACTCAATAAGGAAAATCTCTTTTCGCTTTATGAGGCAATTGCATTATATTTGGAAGAAGGTACAGGAAAGGTGGATAGAAACATTAAAGGAATGAACACAATATGGCCTTTACAATGAAAATAATAACATAGTTCCCACTTTACATTGCTGCCACTGGACAAAGAGGTAATGGCTGCTGCCTCTTGAAGAAAATCAGTCATTACCAGCCAATACCCTGACCTAGGTTTCATTCTATCAGAACTCATTAGGTGGGAGTATGAAACATGAAATGCAACTTCCTAAAAAAAGGAAAATTGTAAAGAATGATAGGACACATATATAGGAACATGTAAAGGGTATAACATAAAGGACAAACACAGGAAAGGACATTGGATGCGAATATATAATATATCTTTATAAGTAAAACCTCATGAAGCAAAAAGAGGTTTTACTTATAAAGACATAAAATTAATCAAAACTTCTACTGGTATAGGAACCCGGAAATAAGGTAAAGGTGAAACAAGGGAAATAAGAAAAAAAAAACTTCTAGGTGGAGTAGAAAATTTAATTTTGCCAATCAGATAAAAGGACTCCTCCAGATAACTAAATAAAAATATAAGTTTCCAAGGGGGAATTGGAGAAACGCAAGGATGGAAGAGGGTGGGTAAATTTCCAAAACTCATACAAACAACAACTTCTCTCTGTGTGATGGATAAACATTATATTCTTAAAATTTAAAGTTTCAAAATGGAATTCCCGAAAACTGCATGAAATCTCCAAAAGCTATTTTGATCTAACCTCCCTTGAATCCTCCCCAGTTTTGGCTTCCCTTGACTTTTCACAATTTTTTGTTTTCTCTGAATTTTACCTGGCGGATATTATTATTTTTTTTAAATAATTTTGAAAAACTAAGAATATCATTAGAGATGTCATTTTAAGATCAGCATAACTTTTTTATCTACTTTAAACAGTGAAAGTAACAGTAGTTTCAGGTAGTGTTTGTAAAGCAGTGTGACATCATTGGTGAATACGGTTGGTCTGATATCATGGTGATTTTTTTTATATCCATTACTGCCTGTGGCCTGGGTCAGTTTTTTTATTCAAGCTATATATTTTTCACCAGCGGCTTGCTAGGTCTTGCTAGGTCATATGCCTTATAATGAGATCATGTCATCTGATGTTAACTATATAGCTGGTCTTGGGGGCATTGTTCTTTGTGAGAAATAGGCCATACCGAGAATAGCGTAAAGCCACTCCTGTATTCATTGTACACCTTAAAAAATATATTTACTGTTGGTCATGTGGAACCTTAATTAACTTAGTTTAAAAAGACACATGACTCTGGAATTGAACTCGAGACCTTTGACATTAATGAATAAGTTTTTATAAGAATTGAGACTCAATCGGTTTTCTACAGAAGATAAATGTACTTTTAGCAGAGGTCAAAGTCCTTAAAAATAAGTTATCTCATTTTTGTTACCTTCTGTATTATGTTCAAAAATGTGACTTAACTATCTGGTTATTATTATTATATCTATACCAGAAAAATGTAATATATAAGAAAAAAATTGTAAATAATAATGTGTAAAAGATTATGTGTTTATTTAGAAATGTGTAGTTTGTGAACAAATAATTAGAATTGAATGATTCCTCCGACTTAACTAGTTAAACTTAAAAAGAAACTACAAAATGACGCAACAATAAACATTTGTAGTTATTTGGCCGATCTTGGTCACAGAAACAAAGAGCCAAACTTAAATCATACTCTCCAATTAGTTCTTATAGCAGGCCTGTGTTGGTTGAAAGGAAGTTGATTATTTGATGGGTTTTTTTGTGCATTAGGGCTACCTATACCTTCTATGCTAACCCTCAAATACAAGCTATAAGCACAAACGTCCCCAATATCCATCATTATATAATATTAACCCTGGCATAGGTTTAGACCATGAATGGGATTGACTGAACTGTAGACTATAGTTCGCAAACGACTGAACTATAAGATGTAGTTCATGCAAGAGGAACTTGTCCCAACAGTGATTAGTTCTGCTCCAATCTAGTTTAGATAGTCAAAAATATCAAATAACTGGAAACTTTAATTTCACATATAAGTGAAATGATGAATCAGGTTAAAGAGAGGCATGTAAAGGAAATGTGCCAACATTTACCTGGGGTGGTAATGAGAAATCACACTGTGGAAATAAACCGCCCACAGTTCACTCACAAAGGAGTTAAACCCCAGACTCCTATCTAGAATTTATGACACTATTCTTGGGCAAATCCTGTTTGATTTAAATTCGAGCCTTCTAAACTTGAATCTATGACACACTCCTCGGGCAAATTCTGCTTGATTTGTACTCGAGCCTACTTAACCTGAATCTATGGCACTATACTTGCGGTGAAACCTGCTTGATTCAAACTCGAGCCTCCTAAACTTTAATCTTGACACTCTCCTTGGGCAAATCCTGCTTGATTTGAACTTGAGCCTCCTAAACCAGGATCTATAAAACTATCCTTATGGTGAAAGCTGCTCAGAGGCGTAACTAGGGTCGATGGGGGTTGAGGGCATCCACAACAAATAAAAAAATAAGGCGCCCCTATAAAATTTGTCCTAATTCTTATATTGGTACTCAAACTGGTTACATGTTAATACACTTGTTGCAAAACAATAAAAACAATTACTTTTATTGTTAAAAAAATTAAACCTATATGGGAGCTGGTACTGTTAATGAATTCGGCACCCAGGGTGCATGCCCCACCAGCCTCGCCCTAGTTACGCCACTGCGGCGCTAACATTTACATTTTGTCTTGTATCTCATGTGTGATAGTTGTTATTTAACTTTTTAACTAAAACCGTGTATTTTTTTTTCAGTTTATATCACTAACAATTCACTGTGTTAGCTAACATTTGTTTTTGACACTCACGACCTCTAACACATTAGTTGCATGCATGCTGGTGTTGTTCACATACAATTTTTATATGTGAAATGTTCTTTATGTATAGCTGATTAAATAATTTTCATCATGTTAAATGGGAAGACATTTTTCTGCTATTAGATTAGTGTGTATACTTAATTGACGAAGGTTGAATTTAGATCCTAAGCAAATGGTCAAAATAAATGTTTCTGTTTTATTTTTAGTTTATTTGGGATAAAGCACTAGGCTAAATTATGGTTAAAATTAGGAGGGATAGCCAGCACACTTACCTTGGTGATACTGGGTTAGAAATAGTTTAGATAAAACAATTCCTACTATGGTATCACTAAGGTAAGTGTCGGGTGGTGTCTACCAACCAGTAAAACTGGAACTAACCGAAAATTTAAAGTGGTCAGGAAAAAATGGGAATAAGTCGTGGTAAACTACAACAAAAAAATGCGTTAAAATGTTGTTTTGCTCGAAATATAATATATTTTATAATTTTATAATTCCTATACAAATAAAAAAGTTTATTTGGATTTTTAAACTTATTTTTATTTATAAAAAATTGTGGGTAGGGGATTGACAGGTCTGACATACCTATTTTTAACAATGTTATATTTTTTGTATTATTATCAAAAAAATAAACCTGTAATGATGTTAATGTACACCAAAAGTATTAATTTTAAGTAAAACCACAGATATTGTTAAAATATAAAGATGGGTAATTGAATCCACTTTTTTAAAATCTGAATCTTCATTTTACCACCAAATCTCAAATTAAAATTTGAAGTTTGTAAAACAAGCGTAAAGTTACACTTCCTCAAACTTCTGTGATTTTTTTCTTTCAATTTGGATTTTGTTCACACTAATTCTATTGCCGCTAAAGAAAATATACCTTGTAAGCAAATGACATTTGTTTTAGTTATAATGTGAAATCACATTTAATTAAGTGGTAAAGTTATGATTTGGTTGTTAGGTATGTTCTACAACTATACTGTGCTATACTAGTAGTATAGAATTAGCTCAAGATAGGGATAGGGTGTAACGAGGTGGACTGGTAGAACTATCTCAAGATAGGGATAGGTGATGCACTTTTGTAAGTGTGGTAATTAACTTTCTAGCTCCTAATACCATAGAATAAGTAAGTCTACTTATAACAAGTTTTATAAACGCTCTAAGACAAATTACAATTTATAATGTTAATATATATATTTTTAATATCTTAAATCTGATTTTGTTTCTAAACTTCCTGAATCTCACATATCATTAAGTATCCAAGAATTTAAATATCTGAAGGCTCCATCCCCTGAAAAATACATAACGAAGAGTTGCTACAGTTATAGTAGGTCTTAATAATTGTTCTTATTGTTTATGAACTTGTTAGCAGTCTATTTGAAATTATCAAGCCAATACAAACTGACCAGGTGCTACTATTGTTACTAACAACTGATGTTTAATGTTTCAGCTGTAGAGGAGGAGGAAGGGGTGGTGGAGGAAGCTGAAGATCAGACCTCGGATCAGGAGTTTGTGTCTGGGTGAGTGCACTTTTTCATATAGATTTAATTGACCTGCTCATGTTTAATTTTGCTTGAATTTATGTTTTAGTTAACTACACTATATTTAAAAAATAATGATTTAAGCTAATCAGAATAGAGATTTTCATTTTATTTAAACTATTTTTAGGTACTTTTTTATGTATAGAAGAATTTACAGGAAATAGGGATATAAACACCTGAAATGGAACATATACATTATATTTTTTATAATTAAAAGAAAAATACTGTTCACACTTTTTATTGCTACCACTGAACAAAGCGGTAATGGCTACCTATTTAAGAAAATTGATCGTAAGTGCCCAATCCCTTAAACCAAGTTTCATTCTAGCAGAATGTATCAGGAGAATTATGCAACGTACAACTAAACTTCCTAAAAGAGTAAAACAAAACAAAAAAAAGAGGAAATTGCTAAATAATGAATATTTGTTTCCTTTCATGTGTATCTATCCCTCTTTGCTCTATCTGTTTCCATGCATAACAAAATATACATTGATGATTCGGGTGTATTCCTAAGTCTATTAAACAACATTGCCAGATCATTATGTCCAACATAATTATCAAATACTGCTTAATTTGCACAAGTGTTTCATTAATTTATATATAGCCTACATTTAAAATAATAAATACAATACATTTTGAACTGTTGCATATTATACAACGCCAATGAGTTAGCTTTTAAGAACTCAAATTATCTCATCTTAAAGCCTGTACACTTTTGATAGACATTTCTGTAAAATATTTGCAACAAGTTTTCCATACTTGACATTTAGACCATGCGCCCCAATACAGGGCGGATAAAGTTTCTATCAAACATAATTATTGATGTTGTGAGACTTGAGACTTCAATAAGCTACCACTCCACTCATTGAGGGAAACGAATTAGGTATTGCCACAACAGTTGCTCCATGTTTTATAACCAACAAATATTTCGTCATTCAAAGAAAATATATTCTTGTTAACTGCCAGGTATAGATCTACAAGCATCAAACTTAAGTAAGATCTCTATATGCATGCATAATTTATAACTTCTCCTTTCCAAAAATCTGATCATCGCTTCAAGTCACAAAATTCGAGCCTCTAAAACTTAAATGTTGGTAGAAAGCTCTTGCTCAAATATGAATCGTCTAGATAATGGCATAAGGAAGCAAATTTTATTGCAACAAACTTACTGTCGTAAAAATTGCATCAATACTACTATATTGTCGATTAACCTGGAAATGAAGCTGGGATTGAATTTATAGGGAGTAAACCATTATTTTTATAGGGGTGATAAATAAATCCCATAGGAAAAACTACTTCTAATGCATTCAGTTGGGATTGAACCCCACCGTCCACGATCAATGTCAAGGATATTAGCACAGATATGATGGTTTTAAGTTGTTTGAATTGTATTTGTGCCATATACATGCGACACCAATCTATGGGTTAGTACAAAGATAATACAAGCCAATCATGAGTCCTATGGCTATAATTATGAATCGGTCTTAGAAGCTGGTACCTTCACATGTCCACATACTTTAGATGATGGACTAGAAGAGTGTGGTCCAACTCTCCTTACTGATCTATACTATTCAAAAACCTGCGCCACAAAGACAAGCTCAGTCATCTCATTATAAGTTTGTGTGAACCTTCAAAATTTCAAATTCGAATCTGAATATAACTAAGATTCGAATTCAATTCAAAATTTTGAATCTTATCCCTTAATCTATTTATTATCATTTTCCCAAAATGATGTTTATTTAAAAATTATGTTGTCCATAAAATGCAAATACTCAAGAAAATGTTAAGAGACAAATATAAGTTTTTTTTAAAATCATTATGCACTATTTTGTATACACTAATCCGAGTATATTTGATTTGAATTATTTATATTTGGAAAAATAATTAAACTCAAATAACACCTAAATGTTCTAAATAAATATCACACTTACATGAAAGCCCAACACAATTTTTTTTTTAACATGAAACAATTTACTAAAGACTGTAAATATATTTCAAAATATACGCATGGAAGCTGTTCTAATAGAAAATATTTTAGCCTGCCCTAAATTTCTGCTGTTGTATGGTACGCTCAGAGTGGTACAGCACAATTTTCACACATATATCGGGCTTCTCCCTATATTTTTACACATTTGTAGCTGACGATTTCTGCACATCCATCACAGACTTTGCCTTAAAATATGTGTAAAGGATGGCCCTAGGCCTGGGACAATTCCTGGGTAGCTCAGTGGTTAAAGAGTGTTGGCGTACTAAGCCAAAACTCCTGGGTTTGATTCATGTGTCCAGGTGTCATTTTTCACTAAGACTCAAACTTTCATTATCACAGACAGTCTCTTCAGTCAGCGTTATAAAAGTATATGGGCTGACTGTCAACTGGACAGTAAGCACAAAGATGGAATACATTTGAACGTATTAAAGAGCGTAAAGTACCTTGCTAGTGTGATTGAGGCAGAGAAGATCTGATGAGAACAGGGTGGCACAGGTGTGTAAGATACCTGTTATATAAAAGATAACTCCTGAAGTGTAAGGAAATGCTGTCTAGGATGTACTTGGTACCCATATTTATGTATGCTGCAGAAACCTGGATATTAGATGCAAGAGAGACAAGGAAGGTTGAGGCCATGCTAATGAAGTTTGTGAAGATCAGTCTATCTGTCACCAGAAGTAGGATTAGAAATAAAGATATTTGGGCAAGAGTTGAGGTACAGGGGCTCTATGAGATAGTAGAGGAAGCAAGGGTGAGAAGGTATGCTCATGTAATGAACAATGGAAAAAGGGAGGATCCCAAGGAGGATGAAAGTGTTGAATTTTGGAGGGAAAATAGTGAAAGGGAGACGAAGAAAGAGGAGTGAATGGCAAGTGTGTGAGTGAGAGGAGAAAAATAAACAAGAATAAAGGAGGGAGATGGAGGCATTTTATCAAATTGATCTGGCCAGAGGCTGGAAACAGTTGATGAGGATTATGAGACCGTCAGCAACAACGTTCACCCTTTTCTTGATGAAACTGTCTGTGACAGTGTAAGTTTTAATAATAATACTTGTTTGTGTAAATATTATGTGTGCTATGTTTTCAAGACCAGTAAATCCCCACAACGTTAAGCTGGGCTCACGCCTTTTTATATCTCATTGGCTTAGCCTAGAGCTGTTCTAATAGAAATAATTATTATATGTGAATTGAAATTTCTTCATATCATAATGTGAGAAATATTTTTTATTATTTGTATTTGGGAGACTTGGTGGACTCTGAGTAGGAAGGTCAAAGTTCATTTCTCAACTAAGCATACACAAACTTTTTTTTTTTCATCCTGGTTTCCCATCCTCCAATCTACTGTTCAGAAAATTCATTTTTATCTTGATTTTTTTTAGCTTTACGGGTTTGTCATACACCTGGAAAACCAGACCAGAAAATTTTATGACTAAAAAAACTAAAACCATACTATAATAATTGTTAATATTGGAGTTTGACTATAAGCTTTATAAATTAGGCCTTCGCATAGAATAGAAAGAAAATTAAAGAACTAAGCTTGCAGATTTGACTACACCTTATATTAAGTACCCTCCTCCTTTTTTACTTGAAACATTGGGTTGCATAATGACTGCATGTATTTCCCCATTAAGATCAAATCATCTTGTTTTGAACACATATTTCATGACCTCAAAGTAGTCATTTTTATGGGAAAATTAAAAACATTCAAAACTGTCAAAAAAAAAAATATTTTTTTTCTTGACTACCTAGAAAACAGGGAATTTGTATTTATAAAATAAAATAGTTGCAATGCTGTTCAAATACCTTGTCATTCTCACTATGACAAAATAAAATTTTGTAATAAAAGACATTTTATTGTTTGGATTATAAAATACTATAAAAAATAAATTATCTGGGAAACTTCACAAATTGCCATGTTTTTTAAAATTGGTTTCCAATCTTAATATATTTCACAATTAATCAAAGCTAGCTTGTTTTATTATATTACTTTTTTTGTTGGTTCATCACCACATCAGTTATATAAAGTCCAGTGTATTGTAAACCAAGTGTTTGTTTTAGGACTGTAAAATTCTGAGAATCAGTAGTTAATACTCTGGTGAGAATTCAACTTGCTAAAAGAATTTTCTTAAATCATATTCTACAATACTTTGTTCTAAAAAAAATTAGGTGAACATATCTTACAGTTGCTTTGACCTCAGTTGTACACGTTCGTCATTTGAAGAGTATGAAAGGGAATGCAGGTAATATTTCCCTACATAATCGTTGCCTGCAACTACTAACTCATGTATTTGCTTTATACTAATATTTAGTATTTGTTGTTTTCTTCTGTCATTGTTTAGTTGTTTAATCTATCAATAGTTTCTTTTAATAATAATTGTGTTGTTAATGTTTTGCTTCAAAAGGAAAATATAGTGTAATAATTTTATTATTTCCCCTAAAACTAATATTTAATTAGACTGAAAACTTGTCAGTGCTAAATGTACAATTCCATGATTTGTTTGAACTCTAAAGATTGGATTTGACCCTAACAAAGTGTACATTATTGTTTTTTCACAGTGTAATTTCCTATTTTCTCATCGAGTTTTCTTAAAATGAACAATTTCATTCATTTTCATAATGGTGTGGACTGTAGATGACGCCTAAGGATTACACGATTGCAGTTTTACTAAATTAAAATGTATTAACAGATTTATTTAATTTGGTTTTATTAATTTCTTAATACATTATTTTCCTTGAGAAAGCATTTAGTCTGATTTTGTGTTACCAACTCAAATAATTCTCCAAGGAAGAACATTTAGTTTTCCTTTGAGAGTAATATTATTCTCACTTCCTTTCCATTAAATTTTTGGTGTCATTCCTGTGTTGTTTTTTGTTTTGTTTTTTACCCTTGTTCATGTACATTTTTCCTTACCCTCAATTACTAATTTCCTTTCACTTTTATTTTAATCCCTATTTTATATAATTGTGTTGCTATTTTAACACGTTCTCGTGAAGAGATCTGGAAGGAGGAAACCTAGGTCGAGGATTTGAGTGTTAACAATTGATTTTATTATTTAAGAGGACACCATTTCCTTTTTGTCCAGTAGCAGTAGTGTAAAGTTTGAACTGTGTCCCTCTTTCA